>CM032228.1:177910000-178072500 GCA_019009955.1 Riptortus pedestris
TTAAAATACACTATTGGTACCTCTTTTTTTCCTAGTTTCATCTTTTTTTTTTTTTTGTGGAAGCCAATTCAAGTGGGTTTGGATTTTGAGTCTCTCAAGTGTCCCAGAACACCATCCAGGTGTCAAAACGTGTGAGAGCTGCTCTAGCCTCATGGTCTCACCTACCTTACTTCCGTATGGTATGTACATTGTTTTAAAAGTGCATCTTCGAATTGAGAAGTTATTTTAGGGCACTTTGTAGGGTATAAAATATTTCATGTTTTGGAAAGGCGCAAATGACGTTCTTCAGCAATCTTAAACGAAGTATTAGACATTGCCGATCACACTTGAAAGAATTTGATTTTTAATATTACAGAGGGTAACATATGATTATTATTATATTATGAAAATTATACGTTTAAAATGTGGGTTGTATTAAATCTGTTCAATCTAGAATTCAGATTGTTTGAATGGAATGACAAATGCATAACTTAATTAATGTATCCCCAATTAACCATAGTAATATAAAGTGGGCGTTAATAAAAAAATAAATATTTTTTATAAAGTTAAAGTTATTAAAATGCATAATGGACATTGGTTATACTAAAAAACGTGGACCCGCATTTCCTTAATGTCACGAAGGTTCTGTTAAATCGCTATTCACATTCTTGGGGGTTAATTGTTGATTTCGGTTCCTATGTTTCTACATGATTTGCACAACCTTATAATTTTTTTATTTGGAAATTAATATACATCATGAGTATATTACCACATATTAATGGCATAAATAAAAAGAGATTAATTTTCTCAGGTAAGAAAAAACGCCTCTTTCCTTCACTGTTCCTTTATTCGTTGCGACAGAGCGCTTTCAGAGCATACGCTCCATCATCAGTGCCCTGCTGGCAAACAAATACTATAAAAACGTTGTACAATATGTCTTTTAATTAAACAATTTAGAAAATATATGTACATGTCGATGGTCAAGAGTTAAAACAGTGAATATTTACAGAAATAAGAAAAACTAATTTTACAGATTAAAATTAAAACTTAAAAACTTGTCAGTAGAATATATACACATTTTCAATAAATAGTTAAAATAAACAAATGAATAAAAAATGAATATTTACAGTTAAGTCTAAAATAGAATAAATAGTAAAAAGCGAATAGTCCAATTAAAAAAAAAAAAAATGAAAAAACAAAAATGAAGGAACAACCACTGGAGGAGCTACAGAAAGCAATAGATACAGAGAACGTAAAAGAAAAATAGAGAAGCAAGACAACGACTAACCTCTTCACAATGATGTGACAGGAACCAAGGATTCCCTGTGACTGAGGCCTCGGGTCGGAGAGCAATGAGAGAGGCTTCCGAGACATGCCTCAACCTGGTTCCTTCTCCCGTCTTATTAATATTCAGGCCTCTTTTTTCCATCCTATCTAGTTTTATGAATAGGTTTTCGGCTATGCTCAGGGTCTTGCCTTTTTTTGCTTCGCAGAGCAGCTCATACTTTATAGCAGATTTATCATGACCCTCCTTCTTGATGGGCATGGAACTCTGTGTCTCTGGTAACATGCTCTTTCAGCCGGGTTCTAATCTTTGTCCCACTTTGACCGATGTACGATACCTCACGGCTAGAGCATGTTACCCTGTACACTCCCGACTTGTTGAGTGAGTAACAGGGTCCTTGACCCTCGGGAGCATTGCTTTCAAAGAGTGTCGACTTTTGAAAGCGGTCGTCATCCCGAGTGTCTTGAGTTTTTTCCCAATCTTATGAGACACAGAGCCCAGATAAGGAATAGAAAGAGGGAAACGTACATCCTTATTTCGGCTCACCTGACGGTCAGTCAGAAATTATTTTTTTTATTTTTTATTTTAATTGGACTATTCACTTTTTACTATTTATTCTATTTTAGACTTAACTGTAAATATTCATTTTTTATTCATTTGTTTATTTTAACTAATTATTGAAATTGTGTATATATTCTACTGACAAGTTTTTAATTTTAATCTGTAAAATTAGTTTTTCCTATTTCTGTAAATATTCACTGTTTTAACTCTTGACCATCGACATGTACATATATTTTCTAAATTTAATTTATTAAATTTATATTTAATTTAATTAAATGACATATTGTAGAACGTTTTTATGGTATTTGTTTGCCAGCAGGGCACTAATGATGGAGCGTATGCTCTGAAAGCGCTCTGTCGCAACGAATAAAGGAACAGTGAAGGAAAGAGTCGAGTTTTTTTACCTGAGATAATAATTCCTTCACCATCCAGCACCTCAAAAAAATGGAGATTAACTTTGTTCAGTAATAACAACGTGTAATGCGATCCTAAATGTATTTCTCTGGACTCCTTAGTTAATTGTACTGAAGTTTTATTTGCTCATATGTATTTTTATGAGTTTTTTTAACAAAAATAACATAAAATACTAAATATTTTCAAAATGTCAAAACATAATTAGATATGAAAACCAAAAACAACATTTAAAATTAAAGCAATGAACAAACTAAAATTAACAACAGTTATATTTTAATACCCTCCCAAATGGGTAAGTGGACATGCACCTCCCGAAGCCAAGAATTACATAACACACATGAGTGAGAACATAAACTGCTTGGTGAGATCATAAACTGCTTAAGAATAAAAATTCCTCAAAGACATATACAAAACAATTTGTCAGTTAGATGTCAGTTTTATCGAAACATTTCATGGGACTGGAGTAATATTTATTTGGCAATCCGAAGATGAACGTCAAACCATCAGAATTCATAAATGGAAATAACGCGGTACGAAAAGAGTCGTTATTCTAAGCGCTATATGTTCAACACTAACGTTATATTCCTTTTGGTAGTATTACCTTCCACTCAGATATTTGAGAATATACAGTATTTATGTATTTCTAGGTATATGTTAGTAAGAATTATACATTTCTTGTAGAGACATTATATGGCGTGAATCGTGCATCGAGGGTTAAATGAATTTGTTGATGAAGGGAAGCGAGTCTCAAAGTAACCTTATGTGTATATATTCATATATGAATGAGAAAAAGTCACATTAATAATCAGAAATGAACCTATCCTTGCCAAATTTGAGTAGAATATGAAATCTGTTTAAATCAATTTCAATATAAATAGAATAATTATTATTTTATTTCGTAGTTTGATAGTTATTTATTTGAATACATGTTCCATTGCCACATGGCATATTACATGTATGATTATGTTTAAATACATTTTTAGCAGATTTCCCTTGAGGAAAATCAACTATTGAGGTAATACTCATGACGCGATTTTTGAAAATTGTCTTCAAACGTCCATCGATCCTACCCAGGAGCCCAGGAGATGATGAAAATGAGGTTCGTTCAAAATTATATATATATATATATATATATATATATATATATATATATATATTTGTCTGTTAACGCTCTAGCGGTCGCAATTTTTGTTTGATCGTTACCAAACTCGATATTTAAACGTTTTATGCAAAAAAAAACAGATCAAGTTCGTTAACGGCTGAAATCGGACCAGTGGGAGGGGGGTTTAGAGGGGAGGATTTTCGAAAATTCGAAATATCTCCGTTACTATACGTCGGATCGAAAAATTGTACAGAATCATTCTTATTGCAAATTAAATTTACTATAAATATTGGTTTATACGTTAATTCTCTATCTTGAATATTAACTGAATATTTGCATTTTTATGAAGTATGTGGTCGGGTATAGTTCGGCCATTTCCGCCAGTACTCGGCTCAGGTGGAACCTTCTTCTAACCTTACCTGTCGTTTCTAACCTTACCTTACCTTCGTTACTTTGTGAGATTTATGCAAATACGTTCTGTTCATCCGACCCCCCTTTCTTTAGTTCTTGGACTACTAAAATTTGAGTTATTAAAATATAAATTATTGTTACAATTCAGAAGCCGTTTCAGTTGGGAATTTATTTTAATTAACTGAAAGATATATCATTACCGTTTGTATTTAATCACGGTGCTATTGTGTTACCAGTATGGAGATTTCTCTATTGTAAAACGTCACGTGGGTAATCTGCTTAGTTTACGCAGCGCCTGAGTGACGGACTTTTTTTTTTAATGGATTTTCTATGGAAAATATAATAATCTCTTACCTGACATAATTTAGTATAGAGACGTTTGAAGACAGAAAGCAGTCAAATATTTGTTTGATCATTCAAGCTAAGGTATCCTCTCTATTTTAGATCCTAGAAAAATCGCTGAGCGCGTTACGCCTCCGTTATGGGCTACTCCTTAGTTAATAGCCCGGTGTAATTGTTGATGAACAGAAGTAATGGCAGCTGTGTTTAATCAACTCGGTGGAACATTAGAAGCCGGAAGGTAGTAGGCGAGCGCCCAGTTTTAAATGACTGTTGGGAGTTATGCTTTGTAGCGAAGAGAAAGGAAGTCCACACAGACACAATTTTTAATAGTTAATGTGAATGAGGATCCCAGCTGGCAAGGTTCCTGCCTAACCACATCTCTGTTATTCTCTCTATCAAATATGTAGTCTCCGCCACTGTTAACATGAATCTTTACTCCAGACATCCATTAATCAGCATAAATGACTCCAAACTGCCCTCTAAATGGGCGAGCCTAAACCAAAGTTAAGGATGCCTGGAAGGTTATCTTTTTAACCCATTAATATTTCCTTTTCTAGTAAGCCTAATTTCCAACAGACATAATCATAGAATTAAATAAGATCTGTAATTATTTATTTTAAGTGTTACTATTTACTTCTGACCCCTAGCTGCTATCAGTTAACATTTATTAAATATAAGTTAGGAACTTCCAAAAAAGGATGAACTTTTGTTTTAAGCAGATTTCTCTTAAGGGAAATCAGCAATTGAGGTCGTACTCATGACGCGATTTTCGAAAATTTTCTTCAACTGCCGATCGATCCTACCAAGTAGATAACCTTGTAGTAGACGAAAATGAAGTCCGTTCAAAACTGTGTGTTTTATATATATATATCAAAAATGAATAGGGATATTTTTTATTTTTTCTCATCCCATTAATTTTAATTAAATCGATCTTAATTAAATTTCTTTTTTATGGGGGAAAAACAACAATTTCTAATAAATATTAATGATATTTATAATAAAAAAAAAAAAAAAATATGCTGGGCCCCATACATAGCACAAAACAGCCAATATCCCTATTCATTTTTGAGCAGATAAATTTGTCTGTTACCGCTCTAGCGATCGCATTTATTGTTTAATTATTACCAAACTCGATATTTAGTAGTTTTATGTAAAAAAAACAAAAAAAACATAAAGTTCGTTAACATCTGAAATCGGACCATGGGGAGGAGGGGAGTTTAGAGGGGAGGTATTTCGAATTTTACGTCAACGTTGGATCAAAAAAATTTATGGAAACAATCTTATTGGAAATTAAATTTACTATAAATATTGTTTTACATATTTTCCTTATAATGAGTATTAACCGAGATATTTGGATTTTATAGTTTTTCGCTTCCAGTAAACCCCCCTTTAACTAGTCTCTTGTTAATAATTAGCTGTTAATCATGGACCACTTCCTTACAAGGTTAAATACCAAATATTCTTTTCATCCAAACTTAATTATACGAGATGCAAACAAATACGTTATGCTAATCCCACCCCCTTCTTTCGTTCTTTGATTACTAAATTTTTATTGATTGAGATAAAAATTATTCTGATTCACTGTAAATTATAGCACTAGCTATAGTAAATAGTTTTCAATAAAATTAATATTTTATACTCTGATATAATTCGGTAATTGTTTTTATTTACGGAGAGAGGTTAGCAGACCTGTTTCTTTTTACATTTCAAACGCTTTCCGTTGGAAGGAGAAAGATTTCTTTTTATCGTTTGTATTTATTCACTTGATATTAACGGTTGTTTTACCAGTATGTAGGTTTATCTATTGGTAAACTTCACGAGAGAAATCGGCATAGTTTACGCAGCTCCTGTGTGACGGACTTTTTACTAAATTTATTATGATATACGCTGGGTCTCCACCATCTCTTCTTCTCTGGGGGTTCATCATTTACAAAGAGCTGTAGCGTAAATGAAGCCGTTTTGCCACATGCTGGAATATGACACGCTGATGATCTCATCTCTGACACCATTCTCTATTTCCTCCGTAGTAAGAGGCTTAGGTAGACTGGAATCCAAATTTTAGCTGCATTGAGATGCTTATTGACATGTACTTAAAGTGAAAATCGGACGAGTAACAATTTACGATGGGGCTTACAAAGCGCTGAAAGCAAAAAAATACAAATGGCTCGTTTAATACTCCTGTTAGGAAAACGTGTACAGAACAATAGTTAAAGAAAATTGAAATTCCACAATGGTTATATACAATTTCTTGATCCGACTCATATTTACCAATTTATTTCAAATTTTCAATTATTGCCGATTTCAATCATTACTTAATATAATCTTTAAAATATTTATGAAACGCTGAAATATCGAATGTGGTGTTGATCAAATGTAGTTTAGTACGAAAAGACTTCAATGATGACGCCACACCAAAAATATTTGCTAATATCTCACACTTTTGCGCGATAAAGCTATATACATAAATGAACTTTCCATCCCTGAACCTTCCAGACACACGTTTTTCTACTAGTTTTTGTTTCCTTCTAACTGTTCTCTTGTTTACCTTTTCCTCACTTAAATGTACTTTTAAGTGGAAAACTTGAACTGATTAAGTTATGTTTGGTTAATATCGATTATAAAAATGTACAAAAAATATCTTCTTTATTACGTCGATGTACGATGTTTTTGGTTTTCAGATATAAATGGACTCAAATTGCATTTTGACCCTTCCTGAACCTTTATGAATAGTTTCTGCTGACTTCTGTAATTATCAAGGTATATTGTGAAAATGAACACTGGCTAGCTTTAGAAGACGTTTAAAATTTCGGATTGTGTAACGCCTAGTTATGGGTGGTGCACAACTATACCTTACAGCAATACCAACAATGAAAGTTTCGGTACAGTTTTACGGAGAAGAAAAATTCTTATGAAACTACGGGCTTCACACCTTATTCATTGTGAAAGCAGAACATGAAACTCATGGACGACTCTTGAAACTAGCGAACCTTGGTCTTTGGGTCGATGAACAATAACCTGAGACAAAGTCGAAAAGGAAAGAAACTTTGTTTTTCCTTTCTAACTATTTTTAAATGTATGTTAAGTGAAATATTTAAACGGTTTAAGGTTCATATCGAATATAAAAATTGGCACTCAGATGTCTTCTTTGTTACTTCTATGTAGGAAGTAAAGAAAGCATTGCAGCTGCAAAAATTTTTGAAATTCAGCTAAGGATTGACTTCAAGTTGTGCATTTCCCCTTTTGATCGAAATTGACAGAGGAGGAGGAAGACAACAAATATGAATAACAAATTTAAAATTACTCCATATGTTTTAGAGATACAAGGAATTTGTATTATTATTATTATTATTTATTAACGTCCACTTTTTGCAACTTAGGCTAATCGGGACGGGTTATCTACAGGTTACCACCCTTTTCTAGCCAGGGTGGGATTTTAGGACTTTATTTAATGAATTTCGTCACTAAATAATTTCCTTTGCCCAGGCAAGAATCGAACTCGCCACTCTAGGTTTACCATGTGAGATAAAGGTCAACGCTTTAACTCGCATGGCTAACCTGAGCCCCCAAGGAATTTGTATTGAACCCTTTTTGTGTACATACCTTATGTACCTATAAACTACGTCCTATGGCATTTTTAAATTCAATGCATTAGAACGGATACATAATATATTACTTTCAATTGAAATAATTTCAAATGAAATATACGATAACATTTCATTCATGTAATTTAAGAGGAGTACGAGGAAGGTACCCACATTAATTTTCTTTTTCTTTAATATTCGCATACATCAGCCATTTGGGTCTGTATTCCCTTCAAGAAAGAATTAAATATGCTCTTTGAAACCTTATTACTTTCGATAAATAGATGCTGACATTAATCAAGCTCCACAACACGTTTGCTAATTAGTTATTTTTGCTGAGCACATTCGGAACAGGGTTTTGCCACTGCTGAAAATATTTGTGTACACAAAAATCCCTTCCCAGCGAACTATTGCCTTTTCAAATTTATTTTGTTAAACAAATTATTAATATAAATAACTGCAAACGCCTTAATCAAAAATATAAATGGAAATTAATCATTTATGTAAAAAACAATATATCAAGATATTCTAATAGTTCCTTAATCGTCAAAAGAAAAATAAAGTCGTTTAAATAAAATCATTCAAAGGGAGAGACAAATAACCTGTTAAGGATTATTACTCAGAGGAATAAAAGAGTCGAAAAGGAGCCCAATAAGCATTACGTAATTTATGGAAGGGCCCTAATGGAACTCCCTTTAATTAACGATAGCTTTTACTCAGCAAAGGTCTTCTCGAAATACAGAAAAAAACTGCCCCCCCCCCCGCTGTTGCTGGAAAACAATTACTACTTTCTTACCAAGCATGTTGAACACAGCTCTGTAGAATAAAGTCTGCTAATTACCTATAAAAAAAGGAAAAGCAACCCAGAAGGCACATGTCAAACGTGGAAATAATCCATTCGATACTTGTTCTGTCACATTTAATGTTATGGCAGAGTTTTATTTTACGCAGAATGTGAGATACACTTTAACGTGACTGCTGCCTCATCATATCTATATATTTGCAGTACAAAAAAAACAAAAAAAAATATTAATTTTAGGTAAGTCACTAAATGATAATTATTATTTATTAACGTCCACTTTTTGCGACTCGCGTTTCTAGAGAGGGTAGGACTAAATATTTTATTTAATGATTTCTTCACTAAATAATTTGCTATTTCCCAGGCGGCAATCGAACTCGCGACTCAAGTTTAAGTGCGATTAAGGCTCTAAATCATAAGTGGGTAACCCCCGGCCCGCGGTAAGGTTTGATCCGGCCCGCAAGACATTTTGAAAAACCCAATCAAACAAAAATATTACACTGCTAACTCCAAATGAGGAAGATGAGGATAGATTTGTGTGGTTTGCAGTACTTATGAATGCAAAATGTGCTTTTAATTGATGAAAGTTAATAAATCAAAACATCGTACAACGCTGACTGACGATAATTTGGAAAATTCTTTTTGTCTTTGTATCAGTGGAATTAATCCAAACATCAGATTAGTTTCCCAAATTCAAACTCATTGATTGTACCATCTTGTACCTATTTTTTTCATTTCATTTTATTATTTTAATAAATTGTATTATAATTACATTGTCGTATAATTTCATGTCTGATATCTATCGTTAAAAATTATGAACACTACTTTAAAATGCACTACTTTTAATAGCGGCCCGCGAACGCATTTGCACACTATAGTTTGGCCTGCAACATGTCAAAGGTTGCCCATACCCAGGTGTTTGTTATTGATTTGTGGTGACATAGGAAAGGACAACATTAATTTTGAAGTATAACTAAAAATTAATAATTTTCATTATTGGTATTTATTTACAATACCTTGTCCAATCATAATCGAAAAACAGATCAAAAACGTTCTACAGTGAGCAACTATTGCTGTGGTGGCAGTGCTTCTTGGTGCTGGCAAGGGAGTACTTTCCATAGGAATGAATTATCAAGCATTTTAAGAATTAAAAATGTATCGAATCATTTGAAAATGAAATAGACCAACAACGCTATTTTTACTGTGATTAATTGGTAGTTAGGAATTGGTACCATGGCGTGATTTTTCACTGGAAAACAATTATTCCTCCACTTTCCTATCGTTTTAGGACGTATCACATGCCCCATGCAAAATATGCTTTTGAGTTTGCCATAACAATAAGATCTTATTCCCGGAGCTTTAGTATGTACAGGCAATGAATGTATCATTGGATTTTTCCTGGTGTGACTATATCGATGTTTAAAATATTGCCAGTGGTAAAACCCAGAGCATTTTCTACAAGCTTTTCCGTGCCAGGGTCGTCTGTGTTTAAAGCTTGAGATTAAAGTAAAAGTGGGATGCAAAAAGTAGACATTTCTCTCTTTGTTTGTAGAAACAATGGTTAGACCAAGGCACAAAGATGGTATCGTTGCTGTCGGCCTGGGTAGACTTTATTTCAAAGGTTTTGTTGTGCTACAAGTGAAAATATATGTTAAATACTCCTTATATTTTCAAAATTCAAGGTAATATTATGATTGTCAGAGTAAATTCAAATTTCAATATATATATAATTGCGTTGATGTTTTTGACCAGGTTATATTTATATATGGTTTTATTCTTTTTGGAGTTTTGGTCACTGTTGGTGAAAAAATCTTAGTTTATGCCGATATTCCGAGAATCTTTATTTTCTCTTCTTGAGGGCTGTAAAATCACAGGTACTACTTTATAAGACCAAAACTCCAAAAAGAATAACAACACCATATATATATACACATATGCACATCTGCTTTTTTTTGGGTTCTTATTCGCTTCCAGTGTTTTTTTGAGTTTTTTTTTTTCCAAAGTAATGATTTTAATCATATTTTTTGGCCTTTTGTTTGAGATATTGGTAGGTTTCTAGGAAAGGCGTGTCGTGTTAAGTTAGTGTTTTTACGTAAATGGGCAGCATGAAGTTGTATACTGCAATGATCGACAAGTGTGCATACATATAATTCCACGAATATCTGAATTCAAGCAATCCCAATTTGTCTGCAGTTGTATAGGCCCCAGAGTATGTAGTAACTCATGTGAAATAATAGCTACTGTTCATATTACCAGGGGGAGGGGGGATACGAGTGAGGTCCGTTTTCTTTCTGCAAGTAAAAAATATAATGGATATTTTGAAAAAGTGTGATTATGACTGTTAGGTATCGTGATTGTGCAGGTAGAATGTTGGTACATTCTTCATATTATACATTGTATCTGGAGGCAATTTTCCCGCTAATAATTAACAGAAATGAAAAATGAAATACAGTGAAATACTCAGAGCGTATTGCTAGCAGGCTGAATGAACAGCTGATCCATTTTTTATAAGAGTCGCAATGGTTTATTGATTGACTCGCCGTGCCGTAGGGAATTAAACTGTCAAGTGCATATGCGATAAGTTTGAAGAGTTATTTCCTAAAACGAGTAGTAGAAAATACAGTATGAGGAACTTTAGATACTTTAGAGTGTTATGTGGCCACACGAAATGGGAAGCTTCGCATACTCAAGCTTGGAATCACCAGAAATAACATTTTATACCCTGGGTTATGTAGGTAATCTCACAGTAAACATTGCCCCTCTCTAAACCCTCCCCTTCTATACTATCATCGTAAGGAGAGCACCCAGAAAGACAAACATATTTTTCCTCAATGAACACTTTTCTAAAGCTAATATTTTATATTTATCCCAAAGCGACCACTTAAAGGACACTCTTCAATGCTCCAATAAATCAGTATTTCGAGCGAAATTCAAAAATTCATCTCAAACAAAGTTTTGGATTTTGGGGCCAAAATTGATAATTGATTAAACTTTTTATTATTATTATTTTTTTTTATTTAAACGAGTTCCACAACGCCAGCGATTTTCTCATTATTCAAGCGTGCTAAAAAAATTCGAATTGCAAAAAAAAAAAAAAAAACGAGAAACGGAAAAAGAGTGAACTATGGCATACGGTTATTTTTGAAACGGGTTATTGGCATACCAGTCTTATATGAAGCGAACGATATTGTATTTGGAAACATCAGGGTAATGAAAGTAATATAAATGAAAATGTAACTATAGAAGGGGAGAAGAATTAATTAAATAAAAAAATAAGGAAAAGGGATAAAAAAAAAATAAAAAAAAGGAAACCAAAAATAAATAAATAAAATTAAACTGTATACACCCTGCTAATTTAGGAAATAAGTGAAGAGTAGTGTGTAGAAATTGTAGATTATAGTATGTTGTATATATTAATGACTTTTAGATTTTTAATGACTGAGTCTATGCAATTACTGTTATTAGTCAAAAGTTCCTGTAAGTCGTTGTTAACTAAACTTTCAAAATATAGATTTTTACCATGAACCTTTGCTTCCCGCTTGGGCAATTGCAATTTATTTAGTGACTAGAAATTCTTTTAATAAAATCCTTAGTCCAACCCAAGTTAGGAATCTGTGTTTAACCTTTACAATTAGCCGCAGCAGCATAAGATGGGGCTAAAAAATACTATTTATTAATTATTATTTATTAACGTCCACTTTTAAATAACAATTAATAAATAGCATTTATTAGCTCCGCCTTATCCTGCTGTGGCTAAAAAATACTATTTATTAATTATTATTTATTAAGGTCCACTTTTAAATAACAATTAATAAATAGCATTTATTAGCCCCGCCTTATGCTGCTGTGGCTAATAAATACTATTTATTAATTATTATTTATTAGCATCCACTTTTAAATAATAATTAATAAATAGCATTTATTAGCCCCGCTTTATGCTGCTGTGGCTAATAAATACTATTTATTAATTATTATTTATTAACTTCCACTTTTAAATAGCAATTAATAAATAGCATTTATTAGCCCCGCCTTATGCTGCTGTGGCTAATAAATACTATTTATTAACTTCCACTTTTAAATAATAATTAATAAATAGCATTTATTAGCCCCGCTTTATGCTGCTGTGGCTAATAAATACTATTTATTAATTATTATTTAAAAGTGGAAGTTAATAAATAATAATTAATAAATAGCATTTATTAGCCCCGCCTTATGCTGCTGTGGCTAATAAATACTATTTATTAATTATTATTTATTAACTTCCACTTTTAAATAGCAATTAATAAATAGCATTTATTAGCCCCGCCTTATGCTGCTGTGCCTATTTATTAAGATAAAATGTATTTGTTTTCAGAGGTGCATTTTACAAGGTCACTATTTCCAAATTATAACTGTGGGTTATTAATGTGGAATCATTATCAGTTAGAAAATCAAAACGAAATGATTTTATTACTGTTTTGAAAAAGTTGCACTCTTCCTGATATTAACTTATCTCATAAAATTAGTAGCAAATCGCTTGAAAGAAGTATCTGCGTTTTTCAAACTATATCCATTGACAATTTTTTTTTTTTTTCATTTGATCTATTTTCCGATTCTTATAGAGCAAGTATGTTTATTCTTTTTTTAAATAATTACCATAACTATTGTGAACGCAAGTATTTGTATCTCAAGTTGACGAATAATTTTAGCTATTTCTGTTCCCTTGAGATAATATCGAGTATCTTGCTATTGTTGAAAACATTCTTTTTTTTCCTCTTACCGAATATTATATTTTAGGGTGGTTAAACTCGGAAGATATCTATACATAACACGGGGGAAATTGTAAATTCCCAATTGACAAACACTATTTCTTAGGTGAGCAAATACAATCCCAAAACTGAACTCGCTGCATTGACAGTTTCAGTAGGTCGTCCAGCAGTTTTTGATGCTTGGCTTTTCCCTTCGTTTCTCAACCTAAACATGTAGTAGAATAATAGCGTATTGTATTTTTGATGTCATAATAGTTCCTTCACATAAAATCTTAATTTACATTGAAATGTGCGCTGCTATTGCCCATTTGACAATAAATATATACTTCATTAAAGAGCTCTTCTTAAGTAATAAATACTTTGTTCACAACAGATTTCTTTCTTTTTCTATTATAGATGGTCAAAATTAGGTGTTCTGATATATACAAAAACACATATATATTTCCACTTAGCTACTGGAAAGTCGTACAATAAAATACAATCGAAACTTGTTCTGCATGTATATTTATTTTGACTTACCAGGGTTTAACTTGTGAATTGAAATTAAGGTCATTATTTCACTATAAAATAAAGTAAGTTCAAGTATTCTTCTGAGATCAACAATTAATGTTAAAACTATACTTCAATAGTTCGAATTTATGCCAAGTTTTTACATGATTGATGCAACATAGATTTTTTTTCTTAAACATTCACAGTTTTATTCGTTATTGAAATCAAACGCCAATTTGAATATACATATATATATAGTTAATAATTTTGACAATGTGCTCACGCTAACACTGAAACTTTGTAACAGTTTAAATTCCATCCTCATGGATTTTCGTCCAATTGTTCACCAAGAAAGAAAGCGGAGTGTTCATGAATTGTCGTTTATCAAATCTAATAAATTTACGTTATAAAGATTTTCAAAATAGAAATATTAACATTAGAGTATTACCCAAAGTTTTTCTGAGTTTTGTTGGTGTTTTTTTTTTCTTTCCTCAAGAATAAGCTATATCTCAGTTAAACATTCAAAGCTTGAGCTCCTCGACAAATTTGACAGCCATTTATTATGCTAAATGCCAAAGATTTATCTGCCTTGCAAGCACTGCTTCTTTACTACGTGTAAACCAAGACTGTACCATTGTTTCCTGGGCTCTCCTAACGAGAAAGGAAGAAGCAGATAAGCCCGTTGATAAGACCCTATGTGCCTCTAGCTTAATCGGTTTTAACGAAGTACCTTAACGAGCTCTCCTATCTCAGTTCTTCATCTGGGCTCAAATGATTACTCTGATATTCTCAGCGTAAACATTCAAATCTGACTATTAGTCTTCTCTCTAATTATTTTTCCCTAAGAAATACAGTATGCCAATTTCTAATGGAAGCTTTCATTTATATTATTTCTTTGCGTTCCCGGAATCAAAAAGGTTTTAACGATGAGAGACGTTCGTTATATTATTCATGTAACTCATTTTTGATTATAAATATATGATCTTAACGATTATTCGTGTGACTCATTTTTATTTGAAATTATATGATTTTAACAATCACCTAACTTAACTAAATCTACAAAAGTCCTTTAGGAGCTGCGTAAACTAAGCAGATTTTCCACGTGCTGATATAACACTAGTTATCATATCTCACTCCCAATTCTGACAGATCAAGAAAATACGAATAATACGACAATCTCGTCACACGCCTCTTTGGAGGAGAAGGCCACATTTTAACAAAAATATCTATCCCGATGTAACTGATCTTAAAGCAGGCTTGATAAGTTCAAAAAAAGATACGGTATTCGTTCATTACATAAACGGAGGGAACTTTGCGGCGGGAAGAAGCAGTAAACAAGGTTCTGCAAAAACCTCAGCAAAAAAAGAACTTTTTTTTTTTAAATAATTATTAAAACTATGTACGTTTTTAGTACTTTTTTAACCTTTAATTTGAAAATTAAATTTTAATTCATATATGAACATCTATAAATAAAAATAACAAATATGTAAATAGTACAAAAATATGTAAAATCTTTTCCAAAAACGTTCCATAATCCAACACCCCTCTTCAGCAATTAGTTCCGATTACGGACATTGCACTGTAGGAAAATTGGAATACATCGGATTGTGGTCATCTTTGCTTACGGTCTGGCTTATATATATATATATATATATATATATATATATATATATATATATATATATATATATATATATATAATATAAATATATTGTCACTCTTTGTTTTATCATTACAAAACTCAATATACACGCGTTTTATGTTCGTTAACTGCTGAAATCTGATTGGGGGAAGGGATTTAGAAGGGAGGAATTTCGAAATATCTTCGTTATTATAAGGCTGATCTGATATATATTCTCTATCATGACCATGATACCAATATATTTGTATTTTTTAGTTTTCAGCCTTCAGTAAACCCCCATTCCTACTCAAGTCATTCTAACAAGAAGCTATTATTCATTGAACAAAAACATTCTAAATATGTGACTATTTGGTGGGTTATTTTGACGCCAAAACACAGTTTCTTTAATATCTTCGTTAATATTCATTTTATCGGGGAAATGTGGTTAGCACATTGTGTTTATGGCCATAAAACGTTATTCATATTTAAACATTTTGAAGTTATGGAATGTCAAAGACTTTAATCGTGTTCTATGGATTTGCCTCAATAAAATTTGAACATTTAAAAGTTGTTAACATGTCCTATTTTATACATTATTAGCCCCTTCAAGAGTGAGGGGATAAATAACTCATATTCGCCAATATCATTTTTGATATTGATTTTATCAGCGTTTAGAATCCATTTTACGTTCCTAAAAGTGGATTTATGACTTAGGACTTCCAGCCACTTTAAAAAAAAATGTGTCTGTACCATGAGAGTTCCTTTAAAGAATTAAAAAATAAAAATCGTCAAATATTACGTATAGTTATTTAGGAAATTAATTTTGTCAACGAGAGCGAAAGTATACCGGGAATAATGTTAATTATATTTCTCCCGGAATCATTATTATTTCCATTCTCAATTACGGGTAATACAGTAAGCTAATTACTTCCGGCTTCCGTCACCACTTCAAATTTATCTGGAATTATAATAATTCCTGCAAAGGATTATGTCAACTTTTCCACTAACGGTATG
The DNA here is from genome assembly GCA_019009955.1 of Riptortus pedestris. Lineage (NCBI taxonomy): Eukaryota > Metazoa > Arthropoda > Insecta > Hemiptera > Alydidae > Riptortus > Riptortus pedestris. The sequence goes on from CM032228.1 coordinate 177,926,347, forward strand.
AGAATGAAATAATCTTTTTATTGTTATGGAAAACAATATTTATTTAATCTCGTGAACGACTGTAAATACGCCAGTATACTTTTAATAGCCATTATATGTTTGATAAGTAAAATAGTTTAATGTCTTTAGTTAATTATACCCAGCTACAACCTAGGCTGTCTATGATGTAGAATTTTCAACATGGGGAGGGAGAGGGGTATATCGACGTCAAAATACATGTTCGTGGAAATCGTCTGATATAAGTGTTAATGTTGGTATTATCAACCAAAAAAAATACGTCACGCAGTTGCTGCATAAACTAAGCAGATTTCCCACGAGAAGGTTTACAACAGAAAAATCGACATACTGGTAACATCGCCGTGAATGTTGGGGAATAAATACAAACGTTAATAAGAAATCATTCAGTAAATTTACAAGTTAATAATGTCTACAGCGGAAAGCGTCTGGATTGTAAACTAACAGGGAAGCCAACTTCCCAGTACTGAATAGATAGGGTTATTCTAAACCGGAAAGATGAACAAATAATGAAATATATCTGAATACAACCTATTAATTTTATTGAAAACTATTTACTATAGCTAGTGGAGTAATTCGAAATGTATCAGAATAATATATATCTCAATCCCTCAGATTTTAGTAATCCAAGAACAAAAGAAGGGGGGAGGGAGTCAACAAAATATATTTGTTTGTGTATCTCATATAATAAAGCTTTGTTGAAAACAATATTTGGTATTTAACCTAGTAATGAAGTGGTTCAAGATATAGCAGCTTATTATTAATATGACACTAGTAGGAGTGGTTTGATACCATTTTTCGATCCAACTTATAATAACTTATAATCAGTTACAAAAAATGGACGTTAATAGAAAATTTAATTTTTAAAATACGAAATTATTACGCCCGACTCCAATTATTATTATTATTATTGTTATATATATATATATATATATATATATATATATATATATATATATATATATCAACGTCGGAAAACGCACCTAGGTAATTTCTTTAAACTTACGGTTACCACATCATACTTCCGTATTACTATTGCAGATATACGGAGCAGAATTTTAATCCTATCAACTTATTTCATGGTTATGCCATCGTATTGACAGGAAATGAGCCAATAAATTGTAAATATTCTTCCAAAAATCGTGCCAATGCTTAACGCGTAAAACAATAATGTGATTTTGCTCTGACGGAAATAAAAATGTTATTCAGTGCTTACCTGCATCAATATTTTATATTTCGACTGGAACCCATTATTACATATTTGATTTCATTTACGAATGACAGCTAATTCAAACACTGTCACTATTTAATTCATGACATGACGTAATGTGACTCAATTCCTTGAATGAATAGTTACTATTATACATTTTACAGAACATTTCGTATAAAGTGATGAAAACTTCGGGATCACTTAGTTCATAGGGTAATCCAATTTTTATATTTACACGGGAAACCATTTCTATTGAAACCCGTCAACTTCGGTTAGTATGTGTGTGAATGTGTGTGTGTGTGTGTGTGTGTGTGTGTGTGTGTGTGTGTGTGTGTGTATATATATATATATATATATATATATATATATATATATATATATATATATATATATATATATATGAGAGAGAGGAGAGAGGAGAGAGAGAGAGAGAGAGAGAGAGAGAGAGAGAGAGAGAGAGAGAGAGAGAGAGAGAGCGAGTTTTGACCTGAGCAGGGTCAATGCACATTCAAAGTAATTTTTCGAAAATTGTATCACTGAGTGAAACCTCAATAACCGATTTCCCTTGAAGGAAATCTGCTAAAAGCTCAATGCCCACTTGTTAAAGAGTATTGCGGCGTATTCGGTAGGCGGGGAAGAGCGGGAGATTGGAACTCAGTGCAGGATATTGCGATTTAACCTTACTTGTAAATATCACACGTGCCGATCTTGCTACGGTTGATTGATTATAAATACTTAAATTGCGAGTCATACTTTAGTATCCCCCCCCCCCGATTGATTTAAACCGTTGGCTGATAGAATCTACATTTTTGCATGTAACGATTCAATATCCCGTAAAGTATTAATATAAAAAAAACGTCGTATTCTAGAACGTAAAATGTCAATTGATGACGACACACATTAAATATTTTCCTACATTTCACGTAGTAAATGCTCGTTGAAAACCATATATAGAAGGGAGTAAGACGTTTCATGACTTATTAGTTCATTGTTTATATAAAATTAGTGGGAGTGAGATCCTGTGGGAGGATGAAAATAACAAATGTAAATGGTTTGCATAATATTTGACAGTTAAAAAATACCGAGTTCTAATTTTGTAAAAAAATAATAAGTAGGTAAGTTTGTAATTTGAAAATATTTCTTTATATATAAATTAAAATATAAATATCAAACTGCATAAGAGGTTTTCAAGTAATTGGCACTAGAATACTGAAAGCAAAACACAGTTCTAATACAAATGGTATGGATGAAAAAGATTTACAGATCCCTTTAAAATAAACTGTATTAAAACGTATTAGAGGGTAGAATTAAATCCTGTTCTTATTGATTTAAAGTTACAATGAGACAGACGCACAAAGTAAAAGTGAAGAGATTCATGAAAGTGATTATGGGTATTTCGACCTCGCTTAAAAGAAGAAAATTAATTACCAAGAGTGGATTTAAAAAAGAAGAAAAAAAGAGGAAGATCATTACTGCTCCAAGAATGTTAATAGGGCAATCGGACCCACTGACCATCTGACAGTTACTGATAAGCGGTCTGATAAGAGAGAAGACAATTTGTTTTAATAAAAGCCTCGTTAATACAGTTTGGGCCGACGGGACCTCTTTCACTTAGCTAAACAGCTCTAAAGGCATTTTACATTTTTTATTTGGATAGCCTCAGTTTGGAGGCTGAGCCCCTTTGAGAAGACTTGCCACACAGGCAAGTAAAAAAGGGGTCCTATGGAATTCCCTTTACTGACTCATTAAACCTTTTTTTTTCTTCGGTACAACTATAAATTTAATACTATGAAAATCGTTGATGCTACTCAAGTGGAAAAGACATCCTGAAAAAAGTAAGGAAATCGTACAACAATAGCAGAGTAATTTTGTAGTTACATTTTAGAGTATTGGTTTCATAATAAATTATTTTGCCTCTGAGTAGAATGGAAGTTTACATTTCAGAGAACAATATGCCAGACTCAGGATCGGTCACATATACCTGAAACATAGACACTTAATGACAAGGACTGTATGCAAATACTGCAACAAACAACTTCCGATAAAACACATACTGACAGACTGCATCCAACGAAAAAACCTTTACATACCCTACGACATGACAGAACTATTAACTGACAGCAGCCAATATATTCCACAAATACTAACATATCTAAAACATAAACATTTACAAAAACATATAGTATAAAATTGAATAGGTCTACAGCATACTAAAACAGAATTAAAAGGGTTAACTTTTATTATATTCATTTAGACAAAGCACGGATATGAGAAACAATCAGATATTTAAGAAATATTTTCTATAGTATAAAAATTAAGTACAACAAAGTAAGTACTTGAACGAATAAGTATATTATTCTATTTACAATTTAACAATTATTTATTTGAGATGCCGCTACAATGGCGATTCATCTTTTAACATATTCTTAACAATTAGAGATCATGACAGTCACCATCGCTGTGGGGCGCAAACCAAAAAAAAAAAATTCTTGAGCCCTCCCTTAATTATGTTCAATATCTATCTTGTTTCTTTTAGTCTACTACTCTTTTTAACAAAAATAAAATACAAAAAAAAATCCTTACTGTGATTCATTTTCTTAAGTGAATACGTTTATTTTATAAAACTTAAACTCCACTGAGAAAATTAAAACAAATATATGAATTAAATAAATCAATGTAAATAGTATTCCAAGCTAGGCCAATTCCTTGTCCTTCCTAGCATTTAATTTACTTTATAGTTGCTGGCATTGAGATGGAACCTCCTCCGATCCCCGGTGCCAACTAACTCAATATTGCCAACTATTTCTATCGGCTTCTAACTCAAAGGGATTCAATGTTACTTCAGTTTTATCACTGAGTTCTAATATTCCTCTTATCTCTTGTGTATTAGAACTCACTAATGTTTAATATGAGTATCATTCATTCTCTCCTAATTGTTTATTAATTATGTCCACCAAATTATTAATTAAACAATCAAATTATTTTCAAAACATATGCAATTTTCAAATGTTTATTTCATATTTGTAGAAGTAATTTAGGTTTAATCTAATTACAATTTGTATACTTTTCCCCTTTTTTCTTATATTGCGCTTATAAATTTACATTGAAATAAAACATTCAGATGGCTTTTAAAAAAATATGTTTTATTAGTATTAGTGTAAGGTTTTTGTGGTTTTCACTTAGGTTAACTGTTGAAGACAAATGAATAATAGAATATGAGAAGTCGTCATTAGTGAAATATTCCTGGAATTCTCCTTAATTTGCGTTGCGATGACAACAGGAGGAACATAAAATCCTTTTTGTTTCCTCGCAGGAAAAGAGTTTTTAGGCTATAATAAAATATTATGAAGGACCTTTGAATTATTATTTTTAACCACCAGAGAATATTTATATATGTTGACACCTTTTGAACACCGGTTAATGAGTATAACTATAATTGCTATTTGTAGAGATTCGAAGTTCTTCCGTGAAATAGTTGTAGCAGTTGAGAAGAGGCAATGCACACGAAGCAGAACATGGGTCCTTAATTAATACAAGCTATACTATACCAACCTACACTCCCGCTTTACAGTCTCTTGGGAGAACTTTATAAGGATTCTAGTCTGTTCACTCAAATAGTTCAGATTCAGGGGCATGGTGACAAGCTGAAGTTTCAATAGCTCTTACATAAATATTTTTAATTTCAGCTATTAAGGTATTTAAGGCATTGCATTCTTTTATAATGGGGCAATCACATGCTTGGGGGTTTGAAATGAACGTATCAACGAATAGTGAAAAAGAGAGGTTTTTAAAACTTGTCAATTCAAAATAGCTCAGGTAAAAAAAAAAAAAAAAATAGGAAGGCATCTAAGCTATATATATATACCAAATCTTTTGGGAAACAGGACAAAACAGGAATTATTCCCACCAATTTCTTTATTAAACCAATCGGCCTTTCGGCATTAACGTGCCATCATCAGGTGGTAACAACATAAAAAAAAGAAACATGTTTAAGCCCATGCGATGTATCAACAATTTTTCTTGTTAGCACCTACTGGCCTTGAGCTTTAATAAAGAAATTGGTAGACGTTATTAAGACCTGTCCCTAAGATCTGCACTCCCACATCCAGCAGCATACGAATTATCAAATCTTTTCCATGTGAAGTCATTAATGAAGATTATTTTCTCCAGAGTGCTCAATATGAACTTGATCGATATAATACTCAACATTTAAGGAATTCGTATAAATCGAACGTTAGTGGACATGAATTGCTTATTTAACCCTAGAACTACCAAGGGGGGGGGGCTCCTTGAGCCCACAACTTTTTGTTTTTGTTCCCTATAACCCAATTTTAATGGGATATTTTTGATATTTTATGTATTCCTCAGAAAAACATCCTAGAATGAGGGCATAACAACAAAATTAAATAAAAAAATTTCTATGTTGAGAAAAAAAATTTTTTTTGACGTATGGGCTCGAGGAGCCCCCCCCCCTTGGTAATGCAAGGGGTAGTTATACACTTAAGTACCAAGGGGGGGGCTCCTCGAGCCCACTGATATTTAATACTACTTTTAACTAGTAATTCAAGTGTTATTAATTATTTTACTCAAATAATAATTACTTTGATGTAATTTTAACATACACAAACCTTCTCAAGTTTTTTTCCCCCAATAAAAAAATATATATATTCTTCCCATATAATTTTTTTTCATATAAAAAATATATTACTGAGATGGTTATAATTATTGCTCCTGATAGGTACTTTTTTAGAAAAGAGAAGATTTTCTAGGTTGTTCCCAACTAGGGGAACAGTTAGTCCATGCTGCATCCTGGACACAACATGGAGAAGAAATAGTGCTGGCCGAAGAAAGTACTTTTTATTTGAACTATCTGAGAGTTTAGTAAAATTGTGTGTTGCTGAAAGGAGTGAAAATCTTGTGGGCATTCCTAGATCTTCATTGAAGGCCATGGAGCATGCTCTAGGGCGAGAACTGATTTATCCCCAATTGGAGGAACAAGGTTCATCAAGTGGAAGGCTAAGGTGTTACACTTGTGTTAGAGAAGCAAAATCAAAAAAAGAAAAATACAACAACCTATCAAAATCTAAGCAGCGTTGCTTCAAATGTAAACGTTCAGTGTATAACAAACACTCGGAAAAAAAATTATTGTGCAAAATCACCGATAATTGCAATTACGAATCTGATAATTAGATTATCTTAAATTATTATTCTATTATAATGTTATAATAACTTAGATATAGATAACTTTTTATTCTAACAATGTTTAGATATGTTCCTTTTGTAGAATAAAATTACATTTAATTTAAAGTCATCCTTTTTTCCGCACCCGAACCTTTTTTTTTTAATTTTTGTATTTAATTTTTTATTTTTTTATTTTTTCACAGGTGTCATAAGAAACGTTCATTAAACATAATCCAATAGAAATAAAAATTTTAAAAAAATTATAGAACCAAAATAAAAGGTTAAGTTGTGGGCTCGAGGAGCCCTCCCCCCCTTGGTAACCCATGCGACCTGGGAGAGGTCGGTAATACCAGAGTTAAGAAAGGGGATAAGTCACGATTTTAGTCAAATTTACTTTTTGACGTAATAAAAATATTTTAAGCGCGGAGCATCGTTTTGTAAAAGGAAGGGAATTAGACAAGCATTCTAACCACTTTAATCAGATAAATAAGATCTCATTTATTTAAGAAAGGGATTTAGTCAATGACTTATTCCCTTTCAAAAATAATCATGAGTTGTAATGTCATTAATACTTTCTTAATCCTGATCCCAGAAAGCATTACCAGGTAGATAACACGCTTCATAACATTTCCTGATACCTGCTTGTTCATTTATGAGACTTTACTCAGTTCATAGTGCATATCACACCTTTCCAGTTAAATTAGTCTCTTACAGATTAAAAAAAAAAAAAAAAAAAAAAAAAAAAAAAAAAAATATGAGTGAGTGTGTTAATGTGTTTGAAAACTTTTGTGACAGTAGTGAGGGGGATGTTGAAAGTGAACCAGTTAAGAGAAGGAATGGTATTGTGAATAGTGATAAATATAAAAGTAATGTAATAAAAAGTGCAAGACTCCAAGGAAAGGCTTACACTGATTATTCTGGTAAGCAGTATGATGCAAAAACGACTGGTCCATCCTGTACATGTAAAAAGAAATGTTTCCAACGAATCTCTGAAGAAGAACGACGTTCATTTCTGCGGGAACTGTTGTCGATTGGTACTAAAAATGCCCAAGATCTACACATTCAGTGACTGATGCAATCAGATACAGTCAAAACAAGACGACATCGCAATTTGGGTGATAGTCGAAGAAGAGAATTAAAAGAGCGAGCTGTATCTTTTAAATACTTTTTATTGGTAAATTGCAAACGTGTGGAAGTGTGCAAAACGGCTTTTTCAAGCATACTTGCTGTTTCGAAGAAACGAGTTTGGCGTTTGCAAAAACTTCTTCTTAATAATGAAAGTCCCCGGGATCTTCGAGGAAAGCAGTCCAATCAGAAGATTCATCCAACTGAATTGGTCAATAAAATTGTGGACCACATTTCTTCTTTCCCACGTAAGTTGCCACATTATTCTTCCAATGACGTCCATTACTTAAGCTCTAATTTGAATGTCAAAATTATGTACAGACTATTCCTGGAAAAATACAAAACTGACAACGTAAAGTACTCTTTTTATTATAAAATTTTTAAAGAAAGATTTAACTTACGTTTCGGACGACCACAAGTTGATGTGTGTAGTGTATGTGAAAGACTGACCCTTCGTATGAAAGGGGAATTAAATCCAGAGGCAAAAAGAGTTGTCGCTACTGAATTGTTAGTACATAAAAAAAGGGCCAACAAATTTTACACTGCTTTAAGAGAAACAACAGAAACGTGCCAATCCAGTGAAGGTTCTGAAGTTTGCCTGACATTTGATTACATGCAAAATATTTCATTACCATCAATTCCGGTACAAGATATGTTCTATTACAGGCAGCTATCAGTCTTTCCTTTTGGTGTTCATAATGTTAATACTGAGGAGTCAGCAATTTATCTGTATCATGAGGGACTTGCAAAGAAAGGACCGAACGAAGTGTGCTCATTTCTACACCATTATATACAAACCAACATGAGTTCACAAACTAAAATCCTCCACTTGTTTTCTGATAACTGCCCGGGGCAGAATAAAAACCACACAGTGATTCGTTTTCTAATGGCACTTACAGATACAGGTAGATTTCAAAAAGTTATCTATAGGCTGCCTCTCAGAGGACACTCATTCCTGCCTAACGACAGAGACTTTGGTTTAATCAAAAGAAAACTACGTCGAGAGGACCGCTATTATACATTAAGAGATGTAACCAAATTGATATTGAATTCCAGTCGCAAAACTAATAAATTTATCGTAAATCGTCTGGACAGAAGTTTTATAAAAGATTATAAAAATTGGTGGCCTGCTTTATACAAAAAAAAATTGTGAATCTGAGCCGAGTAAACTGCTCAGCCATCAAATAAAGAGAAAAAATGCCTTTGTTCTTAAGGCTAAACGTAGCAAACAAGTTAGTAAAAATGACAGTCCAGAAACCGTAGAAAAAGATAACTTTAAAATATCCAAATATAGCCAATTTGTGTTTGATTCTTCGAAAAAAGGTGTAGTCACTGTGAGCGAGTTTATAAACGGCTCTACAGTAAAAGAATTCAAATTAGGAAACAACAACCCTGCCCATATCTCTTTGGTGCAGGCATATAACAAGAAGAAACCAATATTAGAAGGCAAAATAGTAGATTTAAAGAGAGCTATGCAATATATTCCTGAGCATAAGAAAAAGTTTTTCCACAATATCTTGAGTTGGCCCACAAGGAAGAATGCTACCTCTGAAGATGATTAGTTTTGAGATTTCATATTTTTTTTCCTTCTTATTATTGATTTTTTTTTGTTTAAATATACATTACAAACAAAAATTATGGAGTTAAACTGTGTAATTTATAAATATACAAATTTATCTTTCTTGAATAATTCATTTCTTATTAAATTAGTTTCCTTTTTCAGGTTTTATTTTAGAAAGGGCTTATGTCATCTGGTATAATTATGCTATAAACCCAGTAAAAGAGGTTTTAAAACTCATGGCGATACTGTTATAGGTATCATGTTCTAAATGTAGTAATATAAACATTTTTTTTAGAATTTTTGTACCATTTCCTTTAACTTAAAACTGTTTTTTTTAATTTTCCCTAAAGTTATTATTTCATGACTTATCCCCTTTCTTAAATAAACAATTCACATAATCTGAAGGTTAACCATTCTGACGATTGAGAAATCTGCTTAGTTTACGCAGCACCAGTTTGACCGTCGTTTTTAAAGAGAGGGGTTATTTTCAAATTATAAATCAAAAACAAGATTTTAGGTTTTAAATATTGGAAGAACTGCTGATAAAAGGCTGACCGATGATATGCCTGGTAATAGAGAATTCATGCAGCTATAACATTCAGGCTATTTGAACATAAATAGATAGATATTTATTTCTCGGGATTTGAGCTGGCTGGTGGAGATCCATCATCAACGGAAGGATATTCATTTGTTAAAGATAAATATTGTACAAATAATAACAATATAGACACATTTTGTTTCTTTTTGTGTCCCTCCTTTTGATAAACCTCTATTTCTCAATGCAAACGATCTCTGCCCATTTTGCAAGCAGTAATCAATAACAATAGCCTATACTGTACCACCTTCTCCTACACTGTTCAGCATTCCAAGAAAACCGACAGAATAATTTAAAGCAATCCATCTCAACATCTTCTGTTCATCAGTCAATACAAAATATGTTAAATACTAAAGATGTCAATAAATGAATAGGCTTTATAAGTTCATTATAGCAGTTCTGAAAACGTTTGTCTCCCTTAGCGTAAATGAGTAAACTCATATCATGAACAATTTGTGAATATATTACTTTTGTGAGCGTTTTTGTTATTTATTCTATTGTGCACATTTTCAAGGCGAACATTCGTATAGAACTTATATTGTTATTTTAACTGCTAAAAAAATTGCAATGATAGAGATACCATTGAACAGCGTTAAAATAATTTTACCATTAGAATTAGTTAGTAAATAAGATTAGAATTATTGAATTTGAAATATATTAAATTCACTTCATGAAATCTATGTCGCCGTTTATTATAAAAGGATTTAGGATTTATTTGAGTATGATTAGAATAATTGTGCTCTTCGACGAAAAAAAGATTGCCAATTGCATGTTTCTAAACATATATAAATAAGTAAAAAAAGTCCGTCACGCAGGGGCTGCGTAAACTAAGCAGATTTCCCACGTGAAGTTATATAATAGAGAAATCTCCATACGAAAGCCCAACAGGTACGGCCGAACTAGCTTTTGGCGGGAAACTCAGTCGTCCGTTATCGGCCCACAAATAATAAAAATGCAAATATCTCGGTTAATAATCAAGATAGAGAATAAATATATAGAACAATATTTATAGTAAATTTAATTTGCAATAAGACTAGTATTATACAATTTTTCGATCCGACGTATAGTAACGGAGATATTTCGAATTTTCAAAAATCCTCCCCTCTTAACCCCCCTCCCACTGGTCCGATTTCAGCGATTAACAAACTTGATCTGTCTTTTTGCAAAAAACGTTTAAATATCGAGTTTGGTAACGTTCAAACAAAAATTGCAATCGGACCTCATTTTCGTCATCTCCTTAGTAGGATTGATGGACATTTGATGAAATTTTTCGAAAATCGCGTCATGAGTACGACCTCAATAACTGATTTCCCCTGAGGGAAATCTGCTAAAATGTTTAAATTGGCATTTTCTTTGGAATACTACATGAAAAAAATTATTACTTTTATGATATTTTTTTTTATTATTCAAACTGTCATATTTGAAAGGTTTTATGTATTACAGTCCGGAAAAAAATTATTGACATTGAAGGGCTATTCTGCCATTGCAAAGTAGACGGCGCATTGCAACCACTAGCCGGAAATTGGATTTGTTTTGCTCCCACCTGAATTGAGTGGGATTCCTGACGCCTCCCCAATATAGGGCTCATGAATATATGTGCATAAAAGATGGACCTAATGAATGTCGAAGGGATCTCTGGTGGATATATACTAAAAATGAGTGATATAAAGGAGATGGACGGGGAGGTGTTCCCTAATATGGAATATGGGGGAGAAACCTTCCTCTTTTATCCCCTACATCACTCTGAGTGCCGCACGTCTATCCCTGTTCTCCGGGACCCCACCAAGCCTTCTCACCACCAAATGGAACCTGAGCTATTTCTGAATGGATGGATCATATTTATTTGTAAACAGCCTGTATTAACTAAAAGCGTCCCTGCTCGGCCCTGCAGAGCAAAATGTGGTCAGAGAGGCTCTCCGTATTTTGTAGACGTTACATATTTTCTTCTCCCCAAAATCTTTTTTTTTTATTATGAGAGTCTCCCATTGGGCACTTAACTTAATGAAATTTAAAAAAAATGTCATTACCTACTTTTTAGCAGATTTAGGAGAAATCAGCTATTGAGGTCGTACGCGATTTTCAAAAATGTTCTTCAAAGGTCTATCGATCCCAACCAGGAGAGGTCGAAAATGAGGTCCGTTCAAAATGATATATATATATATATATATATATATATATATATATATATATATATATATATATATATATATATATATATATGGTTAATCACAAAACTATATATGGCTCCTCACAATTTTATTTCTTTTAAACGCTGAGCGCTTTCGGGGACTAAATCCCCATCCTCAGAGCTACAAAACAATGTAACACCATAATTAGGAGTCTAAAAATCAGTTGTTAAAAATGTTTACATAATTGGTCATATAACAAAAACGTCAATAACATTATAAAATTTTTTACAATAATAACACCTATATTCAAAAACATATTTACAATTAAAATATAACACATTAATAATTCCTATTTAAACATTAAAATAATATTATAAGCAAAAAATTACCGTCGGAGCGTAGGGCGATCCTATAGGCTTGCTACCAGGCTAAACCCTGCCGATGCACTGAGGGCAAGGGGATCATTCCAAGCCGCTAGGGAGGGGGCAGAGACAAGTCTGGACATGAGAGACGCGTTTGTGTCAGTCTGCACATTTACATTGTCTTTATTTATGGCTTTTTCAAGTTTTATTTCAATAGCCTCCACCATGTCCAACAGATAACCTTTAACGTCGCTATGAATTAATTTTATCCGGTGGTCTCCAGCATGGTGGTTGTGCTCCTTACAGTGTGCATAAAACTCTGAGCCTGCTCTCATGTGTTCCTTAGCCCTGATCCGTAACTTCCTCTCTGTCCTCCCAACGTAGCTGGCTTCACACATCCCACACTTCATCATGTACACCCCTGATCTGTCTCCTAGAGGAGTAGCATCCTTGATTTTAGAAATAAAATTCTGAAGTGACGCCCTCTTTCTGTAGGCTATTCTAATGCCCTGCCTGTTTAATTTCCTTCCCAGGATTTCTGATAGCCTGCCCAAATATGGCAATATTCCCCAGGATTTAACTTCTTCCCCTCCACCCCTAAAAGTCTCCCTCATCAATTTTTTAGAAACCCTCCTGTCATATATTTTTCTTATAAATTCCCGACTGTGGCCATTCCGTTCCCCTAAGTGGTAAATATGGCATAATTCTTTTTGGTAATTTTCATCGTCCATTGGAACAGATAGGAGCCTGTCAATGAGATATATGAATGGGGTTTCTTTTACTCTGGGGTGTTGGAAAGACATTTGGTTTATACTTATGTCCGTGCATGTGGGCTTTCTATAAATTGAAAATTTAACTCCCTCTCCGCTCCTATAAATGTTTAGATCCAGGAAGGTTATTTTTCCTGCCTCCTCTTGGTCCAAAGTAAATTTTATGTTGGGATGTTGCGCATTTAAGTAGTTGTGCATCCTTTGCAAGTCTTCAGTTGAACCATCAAAAATACATAAAGTGTCATCGACGTAACGTGCCCAGAATTTAATTTTGTTTTTAAAGGGGTTTCTGTCCGACATTATAAAACAATGTTCGAACCAATTCATGAATATATCGGCCGCTAGGGGGCTGATCGGATTTCCCATAGCAAGACCTTTCTGTTTATAATATTTGCCTTCGAACAGACAGTAGCCCTGCGAAAGTATAATCTTTATTACATTCGAGATTTCCAAGGAAATTATAGGGTCACATTTTTTATAATATAGCGCCTTATCAAAAAGCGACCACGCTTCCTGGGGGGGGGGGTATGTTTGAATACATGTTTACTATGTCAAAGGACACAATTATGCACGTTTTGCTTAAATGTAATTTACCTAATTTTTCTATAAGTTGAGAACTGTTGTTAATAGTGAATGCTGGCTTAAAATTTGTAATTTTATTAAACTCCAAAATGATTCTTTTGGCAAGCAGTTCTGTAGGTGATCCTACATTTGAAACGATGGGCCGCAGAGGATATCCCTGTTTATGTACTTTTACAACACAATATAATTTGGGAGGCAGGGGATTTTTATTAATGAGGCCACTACGCTCCTCCGGTTTAAACAATACATTACAGTTAAATATGTAATGTATTGTTTAAACCGGAGGAGCGTAGTGGCCTCATTAATAAAAATCCCCTGCCTCCCAAATTATATTGTGTTGTAAAAGTACATAAACAGGGATATCCTCTGCGGCCCATCGTTTCAAAATGTAGGATCACCTACAGAACTGCTTGCCAAAAGAATCATTTTGGAGTTTAATAAAATTACAAATTTTAAGCCAGCATTCACTATTAACAACAGTTCTCAACTTATAGAAAAATTAGGTAAATTACATTTAAGCAAAACGTGCATAATTGTGTCCTTTGACATAGTAAACATGTATTCAAACATACCCCCCCCCAGGAAGCGTGGTCGCTTTTTGATAAGGCGCTATATTATAAAAAATGTGACCCTATAATTTCCTTGGAAATCTCGAATGTAATAAAGATTATACTTTCGCAGGGCTACTGTCTGTTCGAAGGCAAATATTATAAACAGAAAGGTCTTGCTATGGGAAATCCGATCAGCCCCCTAGCGGCCGATATATTCATGAATTGGTTCGAACATTGTTTTATAATGTCGGACAGAAACCCCTTTAAAAACAAAATTAAATTCTGGGCACGTTACGTCGATGACACTTTATGTATTTTTGATGGTTCAACTGAAGACTTGCAAAGGATGCACAACTACTTAAATGCGCAACATCCCAACATAAAATTTACTTTGGACCAAGAGGAGGCAGGAAAAAATAACCTTCTGGATCTAAACATTTATAGGAGGCGGAGAGGGAGTTAAATTTTCAATTTATAGAAAGCCCACATGCACGGACATAAGTATAAACCAAATGTCTTTCCAACACCCAGAGTAAAAGAAACCCATTCATATATCTCATTGACAGGCTCCTATCTGTTCCAATGGACGATGAAAATTACCAAAAAGAATTATGCCATATTTACCACTTAGGGGGAACGGAATGGCCACAGTCGGGGAATTTATATGAAAAATATATGACAGGAGGTTTCTAAAAATTGATGAGGGAGACTTTTAGGGGTGGAGGGGAAGAAGTTAAATCCTGGGGAATATTGCCATATTTGGGCAGGCTATCAGAAATCCTGGGAAGGGGAAATTAAACAGGCAGGGCATTAGAATAGCCTACAGAAAAGAGGGCGTCACTTCAGAATTTTATTTCTAAAATCAAGGATGCTACTCCTCTAGGAGACAGATCAGGGGTGTACATGATGAAGTGTGGGATGTGTGAAGCCAGCTACGTTGGGAGGACAGAGAGGAAGTTACGGGATCAGGGCTAAGGAACACATGAGAGCAGGCTCAGAGTTTTATGCACACTGTAAGGAGCACAACCACCATGCTGGAGACCACCGGATAAAATTAATTCATAGCGACGTTAAAGGTTATCTGTTGGACATGGTGGAGGCTATTGAAATAAAACTTGAAAAAGCCATAAATAAAGACAATGTAAATGTGCAGACTGACACAAACGCGTCTCTCATGTCCAGACTTGTCTCTGCCCCCTCCCTAGCGGCTTGGAATGATCCCCTTGCCCTCAGTGCATCGGCAGGGTTTAGCCTGGTAGCAAGCCTATAGGATCGCCCTACGCTCCGACGGTAATTTTTTGCTTATAATATTATTTTAATGTTTAAATAGGAATTATTAATGTGTTATATTTTAATTGTAAATATGTTTTTGAATATAGGTGTTATTATTGTAAAAATTTTTATAATGTTATTGACGTTTTTGTTATATGACCAATTATGTAAACATTTTTAACAACTGATTTTTAGACTCCTAATTATGGTGTTACATTGTTTTGTAGCTCTGAGGATGGGGATTTAGTCTCCGAAAGCGCTCAGCGTTTAAAAGAAAGTAAATTGTGAGGAGCCATATACAGTTTTGTGATTAACCATTCATCACCCTCACCACCAGCTAAAAATAAATAGGATATATATATATGTCTGTTATGGCTCTAGCGGTCGCAATATTTGCTGGATCGTTACCGAACTCGACATTTAAACGTTTTATGTAAAAATAAAGATTACATTCGTTAATGACTTTAATATTTATTTATTTATTCATACAATAATCTCTTTTCGCATACAAGCGAAGAGCGTTCAGTTATTTAGCATACAACATAATAATTAATATATTTAACATATGACATATAATTATTATATTTACGCAAGTATGCTCATTTCTGTAAATATTTTCAGTATTGCCCTACATTATAATTTTTTGAAAATGTTGTTTTGTTTCTAGTAGTGTAATACGCGGTCTATCGTTAATAACTGAAATCGGACAAGTGGGAGGAAGGGTTTAAAAGGGAGGATTTTCAAAAATTCGAAATATCTCCGTTACTATACGTCGGATCGAAACATTGTATAGAAACAATCTTATTGAAAATTAAATTTCCTACAAATATTGTTATACATATTTATTCTCTATCTTGAATATTAGCCGAAATATTTGAATTTTTATTAAGTGTGTGCGAATAACGGACGATATGAGATTTGCTCATTTCGTCTCTAGTGAGTTTCCACCAATAGCTAGTTCGGCCGTTTCCGTAACTGTTCGGTACTCCTAAAATTTCTCTATTGTAAAACTTCACGTGGGAAATCTGCTTAGTTTACTTAGCCCCTTCGTGGCGGTCTTTTTGAAACTAAGTCTTGCCTACTGTTTCCAGCGATACCTTAATTCCACATAAAAAACAAATTTTTATTTTGAGTAAATTACCCTTTATGAAATAATCTATTTCCGAAGACCTCATAGAAAGAAGCTACTTGCTTCTCGGAAGTTATAAAGGCCCAGCACAGGAGTAACTATCCAGCCAGTCAATTTTGGAATTGATTTAATTAACTATTACGTCTAACTTGAACTTCAAGGAATGTTACAAGACCGATATGAAGTAAATTTGCCCTTTGGGAAATGTTACAAATTTCCCCTTAGGGAAGGCCGCAATTATCGTAAATCGCTTCGCTGGGACCAGAATAACTTTTCGTTTTGATTGCCACTGCCAACGAAAACACTATTCGTAAGAAGTCAAACCCATATATGTTATTATTACCGCTATAACTTTCAAACGAAATTTTTATAATTTTTGAAACTCGTGATGAAAAACTTGGTTTTAGAGGAGAGTAGAAATAAAAAACAAAGCAAAATTCTTCCTCCCTAACAAAGATACATATACTTTTTAGAGCCTTTTTTTATTTTAAAAATACCTTAAAATTATATCTAATATCAATTAAGTTAATATTTTATACTATCGCTCTAAAAAGTTAAACAACGTGTGTCAGTCCCATAAATTAAAAATTTAAGGTTCTGCGCTGTTACATACGATTTTTTTTTTTAAAATATTGAAATATTAAAACAGTATAAAATCCAAGAAATCGCAAGTTTGCCTCCGCGTTGAGTGGCAAAAAACACTCCACATGAAAAAAAAAAAAAGACAAAAGGGTGAAATAATTTCTAAACCTTTTGCTTTATCGCCTTGGAATTTTTATCATTAGTTTTCTATGTTTAAAATGTATGCAAAAACATCTAATATATTAGATTTATGTGCACTCAGAGGCAAAATAAAAGTACAATGAAATACAGATAAAAGAGATGTACAAAAAAGAAAAACACACCCTTTTTTTAATTATATGAACTGAAAATGTACCTGAATGTAAAACCTAGTAATAATTACTTACATAGGATTACATTAAATATGATATTACAAAATAATAAATTGAAGTCCTTGGTCATGTAAAATAGGTTTTCTTTTTTACTACATTAAATGAATTCATCGGATGTAACAAATATCATCAACATGAGTACAATAACTACTATATTTACGGGGATTTACTCTTTCCCGCTTCCTCTTCACTTCCTTGTGAAGTATTTTAGTGGATCATGTATAAAAGGTATTATTTTTTTCACACCGAATACGCCCATGTTGCAATACGATTCAGCCAATCCATCAAAATATAAGAAAAAAAGTATGTGGAAAATGAACTCTTCTTCTTGATTGCATTCCTATGAAAAATTCGGCATTTTTCCACTTTAATTAATAGATTTTTCTTAAGGCTGCTGGGGTAGTACTGCCAAGCGTTTTTTTTTTTTTTTTTCAAATCTTTCATCAAACCTTTAAACCGGTTCTATCTAGTTGGATATATTGAGGTCGTTCTAATTATCCAATGCAATCACCCACAACACTTTAAGGTACTTCCAAGTCCAAAATTCTTATTATCCAGCTTGAAAAAGATAAAGGATGATGGGTGGGAGGGGTAAGAACGGCTAGCAATGATAATGTTTTAACAAAGTGCACTTACAAGGATCTTTACATACATGTTTAATCTGCAATGCTTGAATAACTGTTATTTGTGTGTTCGGTTTTTCTTTTTCAGTTATATTTCCTGTGTGAATAGCACATTCTTTACATTTCCAATTTTCTAACTCTAGAACACCCTGGGTTTTCCTGGTATGGGAACCCAAAGGGCTCAGGGAAAGGAGAAGAAAAAATCCAATTTATATTTGATTAGAAAGCAGGAGTAGAGAGAGAAAAGCAGAGAGGGATAGTGGTTGAGATGGGCCGGTGATAAAGAAGGCCTTGAAGAATGATGAGACAGAAGGTATGGTTCTAGGTGAGATCAAAGTCCTGGTCCACTTCAAAAAGAGATCTCTCCTTGAATGATATCTTTAGAAATTGGCAGCTCTCTTCACCTACCAATATAGTAAGCTTTCCTTGTTTGGAAGGATTTTTCTTTAATTTTCCTCATGGATTATCTTCTGGCTAAAGGCTTATTTTTGTAGAAATACGTACCCACATAGAAACCTAAATGAACTGATGAATGTCATGTTGATTAAAAAACTCATAAAGGTGATTTTCCTTTCATCCGTCTTAGTAAATCGATACCTTTATCAATAACAATGAACATTGTATTGGGATGAAAATGTTTAAAAGTCTCATTTATCCCAATGCACTTAATAATACAAGACATTTATTATTAATACCAATCCTTTGGTATATGGATTCTCTTATAAAGAGAAGACTTCCGGGCTCTGGTTTGTACCTTTGATGTAACAGTTGAATGGCTTGGGAGCAAGGTTCTCCGACACATAATAGAGGCAAAATGGGATAGTGACTATGGAGTCTGAAGGTAGAAAATATGTTTGTTTATTGTTTATTATTATTTACGTCCGCTTTATGCAACTATGGCTAATCGGGACGGGTTATCAACAGGTTACCACCATTTTCTAACCAGGGTGGGCCTAAGGAGTTTATTTAATGAGTCCGTCACTAAATAAATATCTACTGCCCAGGGCTGGAGTCGAACTCGCCACTCTAGTTCTACCACACAAGATTAAGACCAACGCCTTAACTCGCAAGGCCAACCGCTGAGAAATATGTGAAACGATAAAATTAGCAATTGATTTCTCCAAATATGTTTGTTAAGAGTTTATGATGGGTGGATATCTGGAACCAGTTCCGTGTAAATGACAATGACTAAAAGCGTACGGATAACAAGCAGCTGTCGGACTAAATAAAGTCGCTTATGAGTACGAAATACTGGAATATCAAGCAAAGTTTCTTAGTTTTAAAGTCTTTAGTTAAGGTATATATATATATATATATATATATATATATATATATATATATATATATATATTCGCTAGACATGCTTCTAGCTTCCTCAAGGCTATCTCTGAGACTGAAGAGATGTGTGTTCACCTGAGTGATATATGTGAGTTATCCGGTTTTCTTGGGCGGAGTCTTCCCTTCCAGGTGTCTACGGATAATTCTTCCGGTGGCCGTTCACCGGCTATACCGTCGTTCTTGTATCTTATCTGTTCTCTCTGTGGTATGACGGGCTTCCAGAGTTTGCTGAGTCTGTATCCATCCTTCCTGTTGAAGTTATTTGGGCATTTCGCTATTTCTATAGCTTCTCGAACAAGTCTTTCATGGTATCGGTCCACCTTTGCCAGCACCTTGACTTCATCGAATTTGATGTTGTGGTTAGTTTCCCAGAAGTGTTATACTATTGGTGATTCTTCTGTCCGAAACTTTATCAAACTCTTGATATGTTCGGCGACTCTGGTGTTTATCAATGTGCCGGTCTGGCCGCAAGAACAGGGTATGCTATATATTTCTGGGTTTTTGTATGGAGTTGATCTTTGCAGCTGGGTAACATGTGTGCTATTTTCAGTGCCAAATGCTGTTTCTATTCCTTGCTTCTTGATTATCCTTGAGATCTTCTCTGTTGTACCTTTAACAAAAGGTATTACGGCTGTTTTCCGGGGATCATCTACATTTGATTTTGTCTTCTTTTCTTTTTTCTTTTTGAATTGATTTCTGATTTCTTCTTTTCCGTAGCCATTCTTTAGCAGAGCAGTCGTCAGGTGCCTTTTTTCCTTAGGGAGGTTCTGTGGCTCTGATATTCTCTCAGTTCTAGTGACCAATGTGCGAATTACCCCACTCTTTTGTGCTGGATGGTGATGAGATCCAGCGTGTAAGTATCTGTTGGTATGTGTTGGTTTTCTGTAAACCGCATGCCCCAGCTGTCCGTTTGGTTTCCATTCCACCAGAACATCCAGAAATGGTATCTTTCTATCGCGTTCGATCTCAATCGTAAACTCAATGTTGAGGTGTATGGAGTTAAGATGCTGCAGAAATTCTTCTAAGGTCTTCTCTCCATGTGGCCATACGACGAACGTGTCATCCATAAATCTAAACCATGTTTTCGGTTTTAGTCTTGCCGTTTCCAGTGCCATCTTTTCAAATTTCTCCATGTAAGCATCGGCTGCATTTGGACTTAATGGCGATCCCATGCTAGCTCCATCCATTTGTTGGTAGAATTTGCCGTTGAATTAGAAATATGTTTATAGTAGGCAGATTTTGGCTAGCTGGGCTTCTTCTTCCGTTAATTATTCCTTCATGATATTTAAAGTTTCTTGAATGTAAATTCCCGTTAAAAGTGACTTAACTTCAAAACTGACGAGACGATCGTTTTCATTGATCTTAATATCTTTTATTTTCCTCACGAAGTCTGATGAATCCTTGATGTTGTGCGGGGTCAGGCCAATACTTGGTTGTATTTTCTTCGAAATATACTTTGAAGTCCCGTAGCATGCAGACCCAATCGAATTGACTATTGGCCTTATAAGAACATCCTCCTTGTGTATTTTGGGTAATCCGTAAGTCTGGGTGGAACTGGGTCGGACTTGATTAAACGGTTGTATTCTTTCTTAATCGTAGAAGTGGCATTCGGTGCCTTGTTTATTTCATTCTTTATTCTGTTTGTTGGGTCATGTTGAAGTTTGGCTTGGCGTAGTATGCGTGAAACCTCTTCGCGAATCTCTTCGGCTTTCTCTTCTTCCAGATGGCGTATGGCACGTTCAATGCTCACAATTATCAAGAAAGAAGAATACAATTTGAAATTGGACCTATTGAAGTATAATTAACTAGTCTATGGTGGAAGGTCAACAAATAATGAATACTTCAAAGTTTCTAATAAATATATATATCTATATCTATATATATATATATATATATTAATTTATTAGAAACTTTAAAATGATAGTTAATCAATTATAAGTTTCTCATTTACGATTTAGAAAACACTTCATTACTGATAATCGATATATTTCTATTTCGTGACGTATCCATATAAACCAGCTGACTTGGCTCGTCATACTTAGTAAGCCATTCTCCGACTGGTACGGCTAGTGGAAGGTCATAGCTAAGATGTAACTGTTAGTTTAGTTCCTTTGTGTTGTAATTTTTCTGATGTGGCGTCAAACTAGTTGAGAAATAAAAGTGATTTGAATAATCATTTGAAGTTTTCATTTTTGGGTTGACTTTTCGCCATAGACTAGTTAATAAATATTTTAAATATTTTTAGTGTGTTTACAAGTGCTTGTGCAAGTGTTGTGCTAAAACATTTAGAAATGAATTACAAATCAAATTTCTGTCTAGCATAATAGGCTATGAGGAAAGATGGCACATACTTAACTTACCTTTTATTAAACAATTTACAAGGCCCAAGCGGGAATCAATGTCATACCTGATTTTTTTTCAGACTGTGAGCGGTTTGAACGTCACCAGAGGTTACGAAATTGGTGTATTTTAATTCCAATAGATCTTTAATAGATTATAAAGTCACACTATGATCATTTTAATGGCTCACGAAATAATATAATAAAGTATTATTATATTATATAATGATATGCTTAGTCATCTGAATGTGAATTTTTAAGAAAAAAAAATGCTGAAGCTAAATAACAATATAAGTAAACTTTTTATGAGGGAACTTTTTTCTCGCATAGAAATTTGAATATGAGAAGGAAAAAAGGGGAATAACATTGAAATTATTTGATATTATAATCGTTGTATACTGCAAATTTAGGTTCTTCCCAACACTTTTTAATAAAGAAAAAAGGTTCCCTTTCATTCCACTTTCTACTGAGAGGAATCATTTCTTTCTTTAGAGAGCTTGATTTCATTAATTCAGCCCAGTTTGGGCGTTCCCCTACACACAAGACACGAGCTCCCTGGCTCATCTCCTTTCTTCAGCCACTAGTCTTTCCCTTCCTTTTAACTCTGCCTTCCTTACCACCCCATCCCCCTTTTCTGTACGTTTTATTTTTAATCCATCTACTTTTTTTTTCCTCCGAATTAGTTCCTAGTTGCTTTGAACAATTACTTAAGTTCGATTACAATTCTAATCACTATTATTAGCAATTTAATTTCCCAACAAAGTCTTAAGAGAAACTTTACTGTTTGATAGCGTTATAAAATTAAAAACCAAGAACGAACTTGCATTGTGAAATACTGAAAGAAAAGAAATATTCAGTGCTAATTTAAAGGTGAAACCCCCATGAAATGTTTAGAGATAACATAAAAAACCCTTTGGAGTAAAAGAGGATACTTAAAAGCAATACTAGCAAGAAAATTGAACACACAGAATTGGCAAACTTATGAGAGATTAAATTAACCTTTAGCTACAGTAGAAAATAGACAAAGCATTGGGAAAAGGCGGAAAATTCATGAAAAACCCGCCTGGTAATAAATAAATTTTGGCCAATCAGGATGTAGCTCAAGTGGAAGATATTTTAGCTCTAAAATTGATGATTGTTATTTATTTTCATATCCTTACGACGAAATGTTTAGACAATATAATTGTAGTTGCTAGACACGGTACGTTGTTTTTATAATATGGTAAATATATCAATGATATGTTGCTATGTGAATTATTTTCAAAAATTACAAATTCAGTTACAACAATCCCCACAGTAAGGATATTTCTATTTTGAAATGGATTTGACCAACTAAGAAGGGTGAGTGATTAATTGACGTTCTATACCAAGTCTTTCAAAAAATATAAAAGCTTTTTTATATGGATGATAAATTTTGTTTTGGCTACGCAAGATATGTTTGTTGCAAGAAATACAGTTTTAATGTAGGTAGGATGAAAACATTGGCTACGCTTCCACTATCACAATTTGTTAAAACGGCAGAGCCCTTTCGATGCTGTGGTTAGGGGTGGTTTTATCAAATTATAAACGGTAGTGCCGTGTGACAGTGTGCCAGTAGGTGAT
This sequence comes from Riptortus pedestris, assembly GCA_019009955.1. Lineage (NCBI taxonomy): Eukaryota > Metazoa > Arthropoda > Insecta > Hemiptera > Alydidae > Riptortus > Riptortus pedestris. Next base: position 177,949,684 of record CM032228.1, read on the forward strand.
GCCAGGTTGAGCTTGCCGGGCTTCCATATTCTGCGTTGGTATTCTGGCAGGTGGAAGTGACTTCCACCGCCGTTTTTATAAATTGTGATAGTGGATCGGCATTTTTTCAACTTACCTACATTGGAAGTCACCTGCCAGAATACCAACTCAAAATAAAGTTTTGTTCATGTTACCTTGTTCTTTATGAGGTAATATAAGATGTCCATTATGTTACTTTACAACATTTTGTTTATTCAGCAAATTAGATGTTGTCTACTAATATTCATTTTAAAAATTAATATCCTGATTAAAATGTAATTTTATCAAATCATGTAAGTTATTTGTAATATTTTTAATATTATTTCATGAGGAAATGATACACAAGTGAATAATTTGATAAAACTCAGTAGTTTAGTTTTAATTAACTTTAATTATATCAACAAGTAATGATCGATGGAATATATTTTAAACCAAATAATCAAACCGTATTACATTGACATACTAAAAATGAATTTATACGAAAATAAAGTTTTTCGTCGAACAAATGGCTGTGAAAATGGGAATTCTCACTGGGAGATAGTCTAGTGTTCGATGGTTAATACTAGGTGTAGTAGAGTTAAATAAATTGACAATAGTGTGCACGATAAAGATCGGTTTGAAATTAATTGGCTATAGAAGGGTAAATATTTCTTGTAGGTAGTTTGAAAAAAGCATGTACATTTGGCATGGAGAAAAGGCTGACAGGGGGACATGGGATCCAACTTCTAGAGCAACTAAATGATGACTCATATTGTCCCAAGCGAGACATAGATCGGACATTGACCAACGCCAGAGGGCATCCATCAAGATTTACAGGCATCGTTGTCATTTCTCTGCCGGGACTAGGCTTTCAACCTAAACACTCTAAGGATACTCAATTTTCAGTGACCGATTTTCTTTGTACATTTGTACAAAGTGTACATTGTTTGATAGTTTATGGAATTGGTATTTTCTCTAGACTTTAAGTAAAAGGGAAATCGACGTCAGTGAATAATGGACATCAGTGAATTATACCCCTTTGCATTTATTGCATGCCCTTGAAAAAATAAAAAAAGTATTGAGCAGTTTAAAGCTCACATGTTAATTAAGCCATGGAATAAAGAGAACGAGCAAACAAAAATTCACTGTTCTACTAGTTTATTTACAGTTCTATAAATAAATAAAAAAGCGTCAACAGCTCCACTTCTATTACTCTTTCGAGTTCTTTTGTTTGTGGGTGTAATAAAAAATTGTCATTCAACTGTGACTCAGAGTGGACTTAATAAATTTAATCCTCTGTTTCCTAAGTTAGAAAATCTGTATTAACTAATGATGATTATTCGAAGTAACGCAGGAAAACTAATTTGTTTCAAAAAGCAGGAAATGTTTTAGTTTTATAGAAAAACCCCTTCTCTAAATAAGAATAATTGATTGAAATGTGAAAAGAAAACCCTTTCTTTTAATTATTCAATCCAGTATATCCCTATTTTAAGCCTTTTACTTTTTCGATCTGCCATAATTTTTTAATGGGGGTCAATTTATATAAAAGACATGCTTTACTGTCATAAAAGTTTCCACTAAACAAATGACTAAATTTTATTTCATGGTTTCTAAACTCAACTAATAAGGTCGGCGTGATTTGAACATTCATTTAATCAATTCCAAATGAATCGCAAGCATTACAAATATGCATTTTCTGTCAATTGCTGGTATTGTCCTAAAATGTTTCGTTTATAATTAATTGACTGTTATTGTGAAGATTGTTCGTTTTGTAAACTTTTCCGGCTCGTAGAATATGTCATGTATACGCTGACAAAGCTGGCAGCTGAATACAAACACCAACACAATAATGAATACTAAACCTCCTATGCCATTTAATATAAATATACAAAGTCCACCACGTCATAACTGTTTTAATGAGGCTCATTTTTCACGTACGATTCCACAATAAACCCTTGATACATTCAATTCCGTGTTTAACCTACTTTTAAAGCCATTTTGTATATAATAGGCAGTTCGTTGACTAGAATACGAAGGTAACACTGAAAATGAAAATATACAAATAATTTCATTTACAGTCAAGTTGCACTTAACATAAATAGAATATCAATTGTAGAAAATAATTTGTGCGTGAAATATTTTTTTCATTCGTTCCATATTTACAAGGCATCTTCAGGGACGTCGAGTACACACATGGATGGCATATGGAAACGTTGGAGTATCAGTTAGTGAAGGTGATCGAGCACATGAAGGTGGGAATCAACATAGATACCGCCCTTCAATTTCACTATCTTCATACAGACCTATGTATGATCCAATTTATAGAATGTATTTACGGCTTAGGTGACTTTAGCTAAAACACTACAGCGTAATATTCATTTAATTTCTTGTAATCACATAATTCAATTAGGCAATTATTTTAGATCCCACCATAAGGTCATGTTGGGCATACTTGCAAATGCATCTTGTGCCATCTGTATGCGGTACCGAGGGCTCGGGTTGCTCAGGTGTGAGTGGGAAGCACCTCTGAATGCTGGTCAATCGCGCAGGGCCTCTAGGGTGTCTGATAATCTGTTTCTAAAGTATCTTTGACACTCAATGTGAAATCAGTACATGCGCTGATATACTGGGGATTGAGTGTCACAGTGTTGAGAAAAATGTAATGGAATAAGGAAACTTTTGAGAAATGGGCTGTTTTTAAAATGCCTAGGATCCGGGGTGATTCACTACAAGGAAAGCCCCAATTTCAACGATAAGAAGAAGCTCAGCGGTTCGGAATGGACCAATGCCATCAACTTAAATATGAACTATGAGCTACTCTCCAGGGAGATGTTGGAACCCATTGGAGTGGCAAACAGCCAGAGACCCCTGGACACGACTTGGAAAATTGTCCATATAACATGTTCCTAGTGACCGGAAGCCATCATCTTGAGCATGAAATAATGAAGCTCTAATAAAGCAAAGTTCAATGTTATGGGGAAGTGTGGGTGTGTCAATGCTTTGATGGAGACGGAGCTTAAAGATTTGTTGCCACAAAAGCCTTCTCGAGAAATGCAATACGGCTTCTATTGTTGATCCGACGATTTGCTATTAAGGAAATGGACAAATTATAAATACGTATTTAATTAAGAATATTCTAATGAATCAGTTTTATCTCTGAAGCATTTAAACTGAGGGAAACAGCACTGAAGGGTGAGAAAAAGGCAATGCTTGAAGGACCTTTTATCCTACTTTAATCCACCATCTTTTATCCCAACTGTATATTTAACTATTTGTTTGCACAACTATGGCGTTTATAGTTTAAGGATGAGTAAGGTGCAATGGAAGAAACTGTTGACAGTGCCCTACTGACATGAGCAAGCGGCTTAACTGACGCACCAAGGATTACCTCTGAGTAGAGACTCAGGTTATTCAAAATTCAGAAAAATAGAACTAATTTATAAATGAACTAGTAATTTCTTTTACAATTAACATAACACACACTCACACACAAAACTAATATATATATATATATATATATATATATATATATATATATATATGTAAATTTTTTTTTTTTTTGTGCATGTCTGTTGTAAACAAATACAGGAAAAGGACACACACACACATATATATATATATATATATAGTTATGTAGCTTTATAGATATGTTTTCCTTGTACTGTAGTAGGAGGATGAGAGGAGTAGGGTTTATCTACTAAAATTTAAATTAGATAATTGAACGGGGAGTTATATATTTTACGTAGAACTACGTACGTGAATGCAGTAAATAATATTTTATAGTAAATACGTAGTATAATCTATACTGTAATGCGTTGTTCTAATGTCATTCATAGTAGCTACTATGAAACTACTCTGTCTACCACAATTTTGTGTAGTTTAAAAAAAATTGAATAACGTAACTAAGCCTTAATTTTAAATTGTGCGTACTATGAGGTTGTACACAGCAGGCCTTTATTTATTCCATTTTCCCTAGACATCAGTTTGTTGTAGAAATCATCATACACAAGACGAATGCTATTTGCAATAATACACATTCACTCGCCATTAAAAGCATTAACTAGTGTAGCTATTGTATAAAACCATGAAAAAATATCCTGAATGAAGTCCTTCACAATTCCGTCCTGATTTCTCGGATGATGTAAAGGGCTGTTGCAAAATGTATGTATCGTCCTCGCTATTGGAGTATTATGGTAGAAGAACATGCATGAATCAAAATAATTCCTTGTTTGAAATAATTAATGTACTGCTTTCTCTATTGGCAAGTGATTACAATGTAAAAGAAAGTAAACGTACTATTAATAATATAGGGATTTGGCAAAAATTATACTTGATGAGAGACACAATACATTCTGTTTAGATGTTTATAATTGCAGAAGTCAGTTTCATAAATGCTCCATAAGTTATCCACATGCAAAAATACGATTAATGAATGCCATAGAAAAATAACTGAAATTCTCTTGAGATGTTGATAAGTGGAACCACATTTTTTAAAGTTTTCTTTTATTTTTGTCAGGAGCAAATAACTTTTTCACTACTATTGAGATACATTTATAATACGCAGTACACACATGGCTTGGGTGCTATTATTCTTTAACATCCTGAGATGTTTTCTACTTACCCAATCATACAGAGTCCACTCCAAAGCTCTTAGGAAAGTGCCTATGTAAAAAATGCATGAAATGAAAGTGGAATGAAGCTGCGACAATAAGTGACGATACGGAAGTGACAGGTGACGTAAATTGAGCGGACGCCCCCCTGCTGTTATATCACACTCGGTAGGGAGGGGCTTGGCAGTTGAAGAGTTTATGAAGGACCAGCCACTTGGTCAGGATTTCAATATTTGCAAGGACGGTTTTACTGTCGCTGCGCCTGGCGTTCCTTCTCTAGCAGTCAGCAGATACCCCCACTCCAGTCCTACTATTATGATCCCCAATAACTTCCTCAAATAAACAGTACCTTTATTTTTTTTTTATTTTTATCTACCGCGTCTTGATCAAACCTAATAAACAAGGATGCACGTAAAAAGGAACATGAACCGCCCGACTGGAAACTCACTTTCAGGTTTCTCATTCCATGTAGCTTATTTAACCCGAATTCACGGCCTAATACGTATATATATATATATATATATATATATATATATATACAAACACACACATATACATATATACACCTAAGCATTGGTTATCATGGCAAATATATCAAGATTTAACATTAAATCCTTAAAACTGCTTTAAATAATTAAAATATAAGTAATAAAAACTTGAATAGAATTGTCTCATCTTCAGGAGCATTATAGTGCATGGAATTATTTTAATAAATATAAAATAGTCAGTAAAAACGTATAACAAAGAAGGACAGGGACTTTAATTGTTTATAACCCCTTACGATTCATAATCTTGGATCACTCGATTTATCCTCGGCCGCCTTTGGGTGACACGATACTAATTTCAAATAAAAATTACCTGTCAGAAATAATATAAAAGCACAAAATCAAAATTAGTCAAAATTGGCATGGAAGAGTTATAAAATTCACCGAAAAGAATCAAAATTGAATGCATTAAAAAATACTCACACTCATATTACTATACTATACTATCAATACTCCTAATAAATACAATTAAAATTAAAGCCATTTCAATTAAATTACAATCAGTTGAACTGATCAAATGTTTTAAATTCCTTATTATTGAAATTTATAAGATATACAAAAATATATCTACTAAACCAAATATAATAGAATTATGCAAAAGGAACTGTAAAATAAGATAGGCCAGTACCAGCAGACAATTAAAACAATGATTTTCTGGCAATTATCATAAGATTTCGATTCCTATGGCGGAGTTAAAATCCTTTGAAACTGGAGGGAAACATGAGGGATTAAAAATAGACCAATCAGGATAAAAAACATAACGACAGGATTTAAAAATTGTATAGAACCAAAATTATTGAAAATTAAATTTAATATAAATATTGTTACATACATTTATTCTCTATCTTGAATATTAACCGAGATATTTGCATTTTTATGAAGTCTGTGGTCGGGTATAGTTCGGATTAGGTCGGTCATTTCCGTCATTGCTCGGCTCAGGTGGAAGCTTCTTCTAACCTTACCTATCGTTTCTAATCTTACCTTACCTTCGTTACTTTGTGAGATTTATGCAAATACGTTCTGTTCATCCGCCCCCCCCTTCTTTAGTTCTTGGACTACTAAAATTTGAGTTATTAAAATATAAATTATTCTTACAATTCAGAAGCCGTTTCAGTTGGAAATTTATTTTAATTAACTGAAAGATTTCTCATTACCGTTTGTATTGTAATTAATCAGGGTGGTATTGTGTTACCAGTATACAGATTTCTCTATTGTAAAACTTCACATGAGAAATCTGCTTAGTTTACGCAGCCCCTGCGTGACGGACTTTTTCTTTTTTAATGGCATTAGAGTACGATGGGGTATCCATGAATATTCTCGCTTAAAGAGTTAGTTAAATGGCCATTTGGCCAAGGGGGCAATCGTAGGCGTTTCGTGATTATTGACGCTAATATTATTTTTATATATTCTTCATATTTTCATGCCAAGGTTCGCCAATAAAAAACATTTTTTCGCGTATACTTTATTGATACTGTCCTACATGTTTCGCGGTTTATATACCAACTCTCCAGGGACTCTCCATTTCTGAAGTGCTCGTTTCCTCCCTCTTACATTCGTTGTGACTGTCCTCACTGGGGTGGTCGTTGATACTGTGAGGACAGTCGCAACGAACGTAAGAGGGAAACGAGCACGTCAGAAATGGAGAGCCCCTGAAGTGGTGGTATATAAACCACTAAACATGTATCAATAAAGTTTTAGCGAAAAATGTTTTTTATTGGTGACCCTTGCCATGAAAATATGAAGAATATATAAAAATATTGGGTCCAGAATAAGAAGAAATATATTATATTATTTCCAAACGCCCCTTACCAATACTCAAATTTATTGCAATGATAACTGTAGATAAATGAATTGCATGTGCATTAATTCTGTGAAATATGGTTACAAAAGACGATATTTTCCAATTTCATCAGGAGAAAAGACACAAAACACTTAATAATATTGTTCCTATAGATAATCATATTACAACTCCTGGCATTATCAACAGTTTATCACGAGACGATCGTAAGACGCTTAAAAAGTAAATTTAAATCGTCTCACGATAATTTGAATCGTATTTTTGCCACCCTTTTTGTCGAATTCCGATGGACATTATAAAATCGCAAATTTTATTCCAATTTATATAAAGAAAATTTTCTTTTTATTTTGTCTTCTTCATTTTATGTTTTTCTAGTATATATTCATGTATTCGAAAATTTCATTCATTCAGTTTTTTTCAATAATTGTATACATAATAATTTCGGTAAGGTCATAACGAATATTTTTTTATCTAAAGGAATATATGATGGAAACACAATTATGCCGTTAATAAATTACAAATGAATTGAATACAATTAAAAGTATATAATATTTATAATCATTTTAAGATCGTTGTGCCATTTTCGGTAATTAGCACAGGTTATTCTTTGATATTGTATTTTTCTTCTTAATTTATAAACCAATTAATAAATAATTGAAGTTGTGCAAGGTAATTTTGATGTGTAGATTAATTAAAATTTTTTAATTATTAAGTATCATACATTTGAATCCAAGGGCAGCTGGGAGGATAATGACTACTATTTGGAGCCGAAAACATTACACTTAAATCTAGACTGTGTTAATTTTGAATATGAATTACATTAATTTATAAGTGGCTCAATTTTATTTTTTTCAAAAAGACGAAGGAAAAAGAGAAGGATCGCGAAGCGATTGATTTGTATCTAATATTATTCGTTATATTTAATGACAGTGGAGCAACCTTGAAAATATTGGATACAACAGGCTGAGCGAAATGATAGTATATGGTGCACCTGTTGGGGCGAGGTAGAAGGACAATCCAAGATTTTCATCAATATTTATATATTTGAGGATCCCAGCTGCTGCCCACACTGAATGGTGAAGTGCAATAAACCCATGTGAAACAACAAAGAGTGTAGATCCTAATTCCACAATGCCTGTTTTGCCCCAGATATCCATATATGTTCATTTGAACAAATAGTTTTATTGGTAACTAGAGGTGTATGATATATTGCGCAAATGTTAATGTGAGATGAATTTGAGTGGGAGTACACCGAAAGCTAAAAACAAAAATAATAAAAAATAATACATGGAGTTATAGATAAATGTACAGAACGTCAATTATAGAAAATTAAATGCTTAATAATATTGGGTATATAAATAAATTTACGTACCTAGATTCCTCCTATTTTATTTCGGCCATTAACAAACTTGATCTTTACTTTTGCAACAAACGCCATAATGTCAACAAAGGTAATGATCAAACGAATATTTCGCGCACTTGAGTTCAAATAATTTGTGTGTGTGTGTGTGTGTGTGTGTGTGTGTGTGTGTGTGTGTGTGTGTGTGTGTGTATTTAAGACGATTTTTTTTATAATTACCAAGGAAGGATTGATGAACGGTTGACTGAATTTGTCAAAACTCGCACCTTAAGTACAACCTTATTTAGTGATTACCCATAAGTGGAATATGTTAAAGAAAGATTCATGGATTTTTATAAAGAAAGCTGTTATTAAAACAATTATTACAGTTTAAATTTAAATAATATTTGTTCTTTTGCTTAATTACTGAGAGAATCACTAATAAATTCCATCGTTCTACCTGACTAAAAAAAGCCTGTACAAATTAGAAGTAGCATCATAAAGTGGAAGTTAACAAAAGAAATAATTTATAATTGTTATATATAGTAATAGGGTCGGTGCCAAGGTATTATTAAAGATTATTCTTTTATACTTATTTCATTCAGAGCTTTACTAATTTATTTTTAATAACATGAGCAATTTAGAATCAACATAAGAAAAAAGAGACTGTTTAATTACTGTGTTAACTTAATTTGTGTTAAATTAATTTATTGTATGATGACAGGGTTTTAATTCGTTTGAATACAAACCTTTAACATCATGCTTGTTATATGGAAATCCATTGAGTAAAATTTATTTGATATTAATTTTCTTGCGCTTCATTTGTTTTATTAAACAACGAGGCTACCAACCTCTTTGGGTAATATTAGCTAGAAATTTCTTGTCATCAAACAATTTTCCCCCAACTGATTTAATTTAATTCTGAGTATGAAATTGATGAAGCGTAATAACGACCAGTACCAGCGTAGATAATATCGAAAAATACATATTAAAAGCAAACAATATGTTATGGAAACTGATTTCTTCGTAATTTAATACATGGAATGAATGGAAGTTGGATGTGAGCGTAGCACTGTTTGCTCTGGGGAGCCCCAGCCCTATTCCCAATATCTTATTACCACCACTGATGTATTATGGATAAGCAATATGGTTCGAGATACGTGTTTTTTAACTTCGCTTTCTTTATTTTCTTTTACGTCACGAAGAATAAAGATAAAAATTGGATTCTTAGAAATGAATCATTTCGCTCTCAACGCTATAAGCTTTCAGGGTCAATTCTTTGCAACTTTCAACGCAATAAGCTTCTTTAGTCCACCTGGGAAAAAAGAAAGAAATATTATATCAATAATAACCATTCCAGAGAACATATATCATTAATAACTTTTATATTAATTTATGCATTTATAGTTATAAACCTGTATCAATTTAACTCGGGATATATGTTTCTTGTATTCCAAGAATAATATTAACATTTGAACGATAAGGCTGTGACCCAGAACAAATTTGACAAGTAGGTGTCATACATGCCACCTACGTGACATATGCATATTTTCCATTATATTCTGCTCAGAATCACTCTTCTTGTCTCAAAATAACATTTAGAAAAGTTAAGAAGAATAGTGTGTGCGTGTGCTTGTGAGTACCCCCTCCCTCGTCACCACCAAGAGCTTAAAATAAAATATTTAATATTTAATAAAAGTATGCAAAAAAAATATTTATAGTATAATAATATATTATGTAATATGTTATTATATAATAACATACTATGCAATACCTTTACTAATGAAATAAATAAGCAAAGAAGCATATATTATTATGCAAATATATACCTATGAATAAAAAATTATATACAAATATTAACCTACACAGTACAAAAAAATCAAAGGACGCTCATTTATAAGGAAAATAATGCAAAAACAAAAACAAAAAAAAACATGAAACTATTCACTTGACGATTCGTTATTGGCAAAACATTCAGGGAAACCATAGTATACTATGTGTTCACCGCAAATGCTTCTTTGGCATTTACAGCAAAGACGGGGGTACCTCTTCTATTTTTATTTATTATTTATAAATTACTATCACCTTCTTCCATTTGTCTTAAAAGTTCATTGTAATATCAAATTCAGTGATAAATAGGGAATTCAATGTCATAGAAAATTTACAAAAGGGAACTTAAATAACAAGGCTGTGTCAAATATGACACCTACCGGCACAAAAACTCCCAAAAAGTACGAAAAATTGTGGAGAACAGAGCATGCAATAACCTTGACATGTAGTTGACTATTGAATAGGAGAGTATTAAGCACACCAGTCTTGTCCTGTTTGTTACAAGCTCACGCGTGTACAACTTACGGCATAGGTGTCATGTATGACACAGCCTTGTTGTTTAAAGGTTAAAGAAAAAACTATTTCCACTTATTAGAGCAACCAAAAGGAGGGAGGTGTTGTAGTAAATAACTTTATAAAGCCTCTATAGAAATTAATAGTGCAGTATATCACGAAAAATCTTATTTTAAGTCTTTATACGAGGTATTGTTTTCATAAAACGTTATTATAACTCAGATCGAAAATAGTTACATAAAATTAATCGGGTTGGGAATGCAATACTGTGCAATTATATTGTAGCTGCTTTGCCCGGCACAATAACAACCCTTAACCTAACCCCTACTAGCTGCCACCTGGTCTCAGTGGCAGTGTTGTCATAAACTATTTAAACTAAAATAATTGTTCTAATTGTTAAGTGGATACACTGCGAGCAACCTAACAATTATTTCTAGTTCTCCGTCAATTTTCAATTTAAGTCATTTAAACATTTAATGTTCAGCTTAAATTTCAAGTACTATTTATGACTGCAGTAATCGTAAATAAAATGTAGAAAGATATTATTAACATAAAAAACTTCAATGCACCATAGAAAATTATAATGACGATATTTATAAATGTGTCTAGACTTCCCGGCTGGGCTAACTGTTCTGACTTGCATCGGCTTTCTGCTCCAGCGGTCTTCTTATCCATAGGAAATCTAACTATTGGTAACTCATCGGTGGCCTACTTCAGGCTCGAACTAACTACAGCTTTTAGGCCAAAGCCCAGCTTTTTAGCAGATTTCCTTTAAGGGAAATCAGCTATTGAGGACGTACTCATGACGCGATTTTCGAAATTTTTCTTCAAATGTCCATCGATTCTATTCAGGAGACGAAGAAAATGAGTTCCGTTCGAAATTAAATATATATATATATATATATATATATATATATATATATATATATATATTATATCATTACAAATTACAGCACTAGCTTTAGTAAACTGTTTTCAATAAAATAAGAGAAATCCGCTAAAACTAAGTATAAGAACATCCAACAAGGAAAATAAACATAAAAAAATTACATGAATATCGCAAAAAGGGATAATGAAAACTGTATTAAATGTTAAATATGATTATATTTATAACTGATATAATTGAGAAAAATTAAGTTGGAATAAATAATAAAATAATTGAATTATGATTCTACTTAATATATAGTAAAAATGCATTAAAAGCACATTAGTTAAAAGAGCAAATGGAAATTAAAATTTACTATTGAATAATAAATAATTATATAATTAATTTGTATTTTTTGGATGGTAGTTCAGTAATTTTATTTTTTAGCTTATGACGTAATTAGGAATTTTAGGGAGGTGTATTGGAGAATTTTATTTTTATGAAAAAAAAATATTGTACATTGTAAAAAATGTACTAACTTTGAAAAGAAATGTGGGTAATGTTTTAAATTTTGCAGAGTCTGGCGGTTCCGGGTGTAGAGCGGCACAAATATAGGTTTAAATTTGTGGAATAATCATATATTGCAAAGAGCATAGAGGCCACTTGATAGTGGAGGAGTGGCCCTAGAGTAGGCGCAGGCCCATCATCAACAATAACAAACCCTTTATTTATGATCATCCCCTAAAGTGGGCTATTGTACGAAACAATGCTAATATTTATTGTAGCCCCCTGACAATAGCCACCATTAGCTCGACTTACATCAATCATCCCTCTCGCGATTTCCTCATCCTCGTTATACTTTCCCTCTCTCCGAATAACTCGCGCTTTCGACAGGCGAGAAATAAGTTGTTATAACGTAATAAATTTCATACGCGCCCATGTTGAGAGGAATAAACTTTTAATTATCTCCCTGTGTAAGTATATAGACATGCATATTCCACGCGGGCACAAATGTTCGTGAACTCACAGAATACCTTATAAGGTGGAATCAAAACCACCTTCAATAAAACCTTATTTTTAGCAGATTTCCCCTACGGGAAATCAGCTATTGAGGTTGTACTCATGACGGAATTTTCGAGATTTGTCTTCAAATGTCCATCGATCCTACCAAGTAGATGACGAAAATGAGGTCCGTTCAAAACTGTATATAGATATATATATATATATATATATATATTTGTCTGTTACCGCTCTAGTGGTCGCAATTTTTGTTTGATCGTTACCAAACTCGATATTTAGTCGTTTTATGTAAAAAGAAAAATCAAGTTCGTTAACGGCTGAAATCGGACTAGTGGGAGGGGGGGTTTAGAGGGGAGGATTTTTGAAAATTCGAAATATCTCCGTTACTATACATCAGATCGAAAAAGATTACAGAAACAATCTTATTGCAAATTAAATTTACTATAAATATTGTTCTATACATTTATTCTGTATCTTGAATATTAACTGAGATATTTGCATTTGTATTGTGCGTGTGCTCGGCAGTGTTCCTTACTACTATAGTTGTTATTAGGCAGATTTCTCTATTGTAAAACTTCACGTGGGAAATCTGCTTAGTTTACGCAACCTTTGCGTGACGGACTTTTTCAAGTTTGTTTTGGAGATTGAATATGACCATTTTTTTGTAAAACATAAAAAAGAAAAATTGTCTTCAATCGGGTAAATAACTAGTTTAGAAAGTCAAAGTTTCTTGAACTCTTATCATAAGGAAAGGATATAATAGTGTATATATATATATATATATATATATATATATATATATATATATATATATATATAAAATATAAATTTTAAGTTATCATTATGGTTCATAGATGTGTGTTCATGGATAATATTCATCTGTTTTTTGCGAAAATTGGCGAATTTAGTATGTTTTGCATGAAAAACAAAAAGGCATGAAGAAAATGGCGGCTCATCGGCGAAAAATACTAGAACCCCTACTATTTAATGGTCTTAAACGAGATTAGACTCCAAGGAAATTTTCAAACATGGCTTAAAGATGTATTATTTAAAAAAAAAAAAAAAACAGCGCCACATTTTGCTAATAATTTTCCTTTACCATCAAATTTTAATTACTAATTACTTAATACGAATCGTCAGAGGAGGATTCATTTTCCAAAACTTCTTCTTCGCCATCAGAGAAAGAAAGTAGTCATTGTTCCTGGTCTTCTTTCACTTTCTTGTCTAATTTCCTAAAAAAAATGTTTCTGGGAAGTTAACAAGCACAATTGGGAACGTGGTCTGAAGAAAGAAGTAATCTCCGAAATAAGTCTTCAAAATTCATGACTTTCTGGTGAAAAAATGTCTAAAGTTCTGGATGTCTATGTTTCTTACTTCCTGTGTCTCTTCAGAACGTTGTTCACCAAGTAGTACAGGACGTTTAATAATTAATGGACTGAGCAATGAAATTTTATCAATTGTTGGCTTCGATTGGAACTATCCATATTTTGTTCAAGAAGAGAAACAATGTTCTTTCAAATTCTTATATTGATCACATACTACATGAACGGGCAAACAATATAGCACCAAAGCATTTTATTAATTCCAGGTCCACACCAGTTTTCTTTTTTGACCGTTCTTTCGCTTCAGTTTTCTTGGGCAACCACGTTTTATAGAAGATGGTTCTGAAATATTTTCTTCACTTATCTCACTGGTGTATAACTTCTTCAGAGCATATCTTATAAGCTCCTTCAAATCTAGCATTTGAGCGATAGGACTTCTTAGATTTTTTCATATAAAAATTGCAAAAGACTTGTAAGAGAGCCACTAAAACTCAGATATTATATTACTGATGAGTAGTAGGCATCCTTAACATATAGAAATTTTCCTTTTTTTTTTTTTTCACTTCAAGTTCACTTTTTTGATTTTTTGCACCATGATGATGGCTGGATTCGAACCACTGTGTACCCTAAGGGAGAGCCTGTGACATTTAACTATATCACATAATTTTTTCCAGAGTTTTTTATGTAAAACATGGCTTTCGTTGTTTATTATAACAACACGTCACAAAAGTTAGACCAGATGAATGTTTCTGAAATTGAAATTTACCAATTTCCACCATTAGAAGAATATATATTCAATTTTTGTCACTTATAAAATGTTTTATTTATTTATATTTTATATTGACGTATGCAGGGAACAGTAATGAAAGAACAGCTTCTAAACTCGATTTAAAGCCTACAAAAAATTTGTCATTATAGAATACATTTATTAATAAAACATTTATACTATAATTACTGGGAACGATAGATTGGCAGGTATGATTTCCTAAAATATCCAGTGGCCTAAATATTGTTAGTCACGTAGCCTGCCACTTTCAATCTCGTTATGTTAATGGGATGGAGGCATTTTTTTTTTCCTTTCGCAACAGTTTTCCCCTTCTGGTATATTTTTACGTTACATTTCACTCACCCAAAAGCTTGTTGGCTGCAATACAAAGTTTACCGTATGAGGTGTAGGCAATCGTTTATTTATTTACAGAAATATAATAAGTAAAATTTTTACGTAAAAGTAATACTGGGTTCATTAGTTTTGCCGGTTATTTAAATAACTCACCACATCATCAACATTAACATCATAATACAATATTTGTGATTGATGATGATAAAATACTTTTGAAAAAGCGAGGGCGTTAGCAAAATATATCTCTTGGTATATTTGGCTAACGTCCTAGGATCGATTTACAGTCGAAGTTTGTATTACGATATAAAATAAAACATAATCAATGAACACGATACTCATGAACTTAACTATTACTGATACTAAACTTAATTTTAATTACAAACAAATAAAGTGGTAAACACATCAAGCATTTAGCACAGGGTATTATTGCACAAGAAAATTTCTGGTAATAATAAATCTTTGCCGAAATACTAAGTTCTTCTTTATCATAAGTGCCTTTATAATTGTTATAGTTAAATGCAATTGTGTTTATTAACGTTCTCTTTATGCTGCTAAGTTTTTCCGGCCCGGGTTATTGAGAGTGGTTAGTTTTCTTTTTAGCTAGAGTAGGACTAAGGATTTTAATTGACGGGTTAGTCCTTGAATAAATTCCTAAGCCCACGCGAGAGTCGACCCTCGACTCCTAGGTTTGACAAGTGCGATAATCCGACAGTTTCAACTCCGCCTTAGCTAAACTAAGCCCTTCTTTGTATAACACTGATAACTTTAGACATCGGACGTAATTTCGGGTATCCAATTAGCTAATTAAACATTAATTTAATGTATTTAGCAATTACCTACAGCAGAGAAAGTTGAACTTAAATACGTTTTGGCTGTAAACTTTTACTTGGACGTTTCAACTAGTGTTCAGTGTATTCAGTATACATATATACGCTTTGTGAATTAAAAACTCTGTAAAAGCGATACCTATAATTATGAACCAATTAAATTATGTTGTTGAAATAAATAATTTTTAAACAATTCCGTTCATTGTAAAAGCACTAAGACTGGTCCTTAGTTGTACATTTCCTTGATAGTCGCTGCAGGCGTCCGATTCCACTAGCTGTTCAAGATTTGTTTACAGTTCACCACAGCTCTAAGAAGTTCTATGATTGGGAGTGAGTGGTTCAGCGACCAGGAAAATATCGTTAGTTCCATCATGTCTTATTTCATTTTGTGTAAGATGAAAGTCTGTAATGTTCTTGGTTTCCGAATTCTCATTTTCCTCAACTGGCTTCTAACGTTGTCTCCGGCTCCCCCCCCCTCCCCGCTGGGGTATTTATATATGCCTACTATTTTCCTGCATGTCTATCTTTTGGAATTTTATCTATATTCTTTTCTGTTTGTACATATTGAGCATACCAGAATGATTTTCATTTTTTTTCACATTGTAGCCTCTTTCTTTTATAAAATGTTTTATTTCACGATTTTTGATTGCACTAAATTATTTTTTTCTTTCTTAACAGCTAGATCCATTAATAACTAGTTTAGGGAAATATAGCTGATAATATATTCACTGCAATGTCAAGTAAGATATAGAGATCTATCATCAGTCTTGATAATAACCTTGGATTAGGTAATAATCGTTGAAAAAAAAGCAATTTTCCAAAAAAAATATGTCTTTACTTTATGACGGGACCCCAACTACTCTTCTTCGCTAGGTACTTAGAGTAAACTTACTTATTCTTGATCTTGTTATTACATAATTTAGAGGTTGTTTGAGACTAAAACAAATACATATAAATGATAAATGGTGGGTGACATGAAATAAAATTCCAAATGATCTTTACAAGCGACATGATTCGAATTGAAGCTGTCCACGTGTTTTTTTAAATGAATTTGCCATTCTAGAATAAAGGTCATTAAAAATACTAAGGTGAATTTTCCGCAGGAGATATACTGCAAATTTAAATTATCTAATTTATTTATAAAGATATTCACTTCCGAAGGTGGTATCTCTATAGCAATAAGGGGCTCACTTTAGCCATGTGAGTTAAAGCGTTAGTCTTATTCAGACATGGTTAACCATAGAGTGGCGTGTTCAATTCCCACCGGGGCAGATAGGAATTTATTTAGTGACGATCAACGTCACTTAGCCCCACCCTATTCAAAAAAATGTAGCACAAAATTAGAAGTTAATAATTAATAATAATCGACAGTAAAACATATAAATGAGGCGAATATAGTAAAATAAAGATGACAGAAAGTAGTATAGTTCCATTTAGGGTAAATTAAGATTGTGGATAACTAAATTTCTGAAAAGATACAATTCTTCTAATATCAGTTGAACAGCATTGTTAGCGTTCCCCATAAGGTCGTTCTATTTACATGATGTATGAAGTATTGTTTAATCAGAATATATTTTTACGTTCTTATGTGCACACCTAGCGATAGTAAGTAGTTTACATTTAATAAATTTATAATATCCTACATGTTTACTATTTATTTTAACGATCCTTTTGAGGCATACGTGGGTGAGTATAAAAAAAATAACGCTTAATTACAGGGAGATCAGATGCACGTCATGGTTTTGTTCGGTGGAGTAGAGGCTCGTGGGTCTACCGGTTTTTGCTTTGGCCATAGATAGGTTTAGGGGTTCGGCTATGACACACTGAATGCGAAGGTTCTCCTGCATGTGAGGGAGATATATTCCTGCTTATTGTCTCTCATGAGAAGGGTTTCACACACCTGTTTTTGCTGCGAGCATTCTTCTTACTGTCACAGTTCCTAACAAATCCACTTGTTGAGGATTGATAATCACCCTATTCATAACATACTGGAAATGTGGAAATACAGTAGAAAAAATGTATATCTATAATAATTGTGGCGTCCCCTTTTACTGCCTCTCACTGATTCCTTTGCCATTTCCTGTTCTGAACAGTACATTTGGAATCACACCAATAAACTCCGGTCCACAATTAGAACATCCCGAGAACGACGGGATGGAGCAACGTGCATGGTGTTATCCCATAATGTTCACTATTTCTACCTTTCTCGTGGTGGAGAGGAGTCACGTGAGAGAAGACCTTTCTCGGAAGGGCTGTGAGTTTCACTTTGACTTATCTATACATGCTGGCGATCGGACTTAGAGACCGGATATTACTCTTAAGCCTGTTTACGAATGCTTCAGTTGTTCCCTGGACTCATTTTTCTATCCTATTGGAAACAAGTAAATACACTGTACGCCAGATAAAAGAGACAATAGTAATGTAATAGAATTTTTTTATTTTTTTCCTACCTTGCCCCCCCCCCCTTGTACCTTTGGGGTTCCCCATACCAGCGGTCTCCATTTAATAAGATACATCAAATTTTGAATAGATAAATTGGGCCAGGTAACTTAGCCTAGCTCACCGAGCACGGCTAAGCATAAAAGTGCCACATTTGGAAGTTTTAGTTCAAGTCCGAAAAGTCCAAGGGGAACCCGCCGCTGCGACTCCTTTGCCTCTGTTCAGAGAAGTGGCAGCAACAGCCTAACTAACTAACCTACACACCTAAAGCCTAAATACTAACCTAAACTCACATAAATATTACAAATATACACATAATTTACAGATAAATACATTTTTACTTGGTTTTCTACACCTCTTGGGCAAAGGTCCTGAAGGCTGAACATCTATCAGTCGTTAACCAACAGCTCTCAGGAAGCCACACATGAGAAAGCACTCATTATCCGAATACGCTTGGCGTTGAAACGCGAACATTGGAGGATCACATGGTCAGCCGTATCCAACTCGCCACAGGAGCACAATGGGGATTCCATTCGTTTGAAGAAGTGGGGCTTGTTATTGAAGTCCCCGTGACCACTGATAAGTTGGCTGGTGAAATATTTTGGGACGTACTGCGTCAGCTTAGCTCTGCTCCTGACATCTGGGAAAAATTTGTTGGTCATCCTACCTTGGCTGGAGTAGGTCCAGCGACTCTGCCAACTGTCCCAGATGGTTTCTTCAATATGGTGGAGTGTTTCTCTAAGGTCCTGCTGTCCTGTTGTGAAGATAGACTCTCCTATCTTGTAAGGCAACCCCCTGACTGCTTAGTATGTAGCAACGCGTTTTGCTACTAATGTAATAGTACTGTAATTCTGGCTACATCACTATATATGAAGGAATACGGGATTTACTGAGGGCAGTCTGCAGTAGAATGCAAGTTCCCTGGCCATCTAGATGACGTTTTCTTTTAGCCATGACGATGTTGGATCCTGTTAATAGGAATACTGACATAGTGAAATGACCACAGAACCCCGGGTTATGTCATCCCAAAGATGACAACTCATTTCAGGTCTTCCTCGGTTAATAAGGATTTTGTGTCGAAATAATTGCTTGGGAGCGGCTAAAGATCTCAAAGATCTGTACTCCTATTTATATATACATCATTCGTTATCACCTTGGTAGACATGAATGTCCTTTTGGAAAAAACGCTTATCATTATCAACATCGATAGCCTGTCTCTTTTTAAGCTTTAAATCCTTTTAGGAAATGGATGCTGTTGGCAAAAGTTTTTGGTGACTTAATGACTAAGCCGTTATTGGCAAACGTATATTTTTCTTACTTGTCAAACAACATAATTTAGTTTTTAGAGTCAGTTTTTTTTTGTTTAAATTGCCTTGTTAACATTTGTTTTAAATTACTAGTATATTTATTCAACGTTTAAAATCTTGATGATTTTCTTAACAGACTTGAACTAACTTCTTTAGCCATTCTAACCGATCTACTGTTGCAACATTAATTTTAGGGTATCGGTATGGAAAAATAGTCCTATCCATAGATGCGCTAGCAGATGAAAATTCAACATAAGTATCATATGAAAGAAGAAAAAATGTGTATTTCCTCTCATGTAATACAAAACAAAACATGCCTATATCCTGGACCCAAAGATAAAGTCCGAGAGTAACGACCCCGATCAAGCGGAGAAGATCCACGAGAAAAAGAAAAATATTTATGAGAATTTTATTAAATTTTACTTTGAGAAATTCAGGGAAACATTTGGGGAGCGGGATTTTCTAGTAATAGGCTTGTGGTCCGGTGCCCCAGGAACGGTCCCTAAGATTTTTTTTTTGTGAATAGACAAGAAGGTTCTTCAAACCTTGGTCGAGGGTATCATTATTGGTACTTTAGAGATTATTTCCCACCATACATTATAATTTTAACTTTGACCAGTGATCTTATTATAGATCGACGGATCATGTTATTCTAATAATAGAGTTTTTAATGTATATCTAGTGAAATACACCTTTTAGGTTGCTGACTGTGTTAAAATATTTTAGTTATTTAGCTGAATAGAAACGATATGTATTGTTTTATTTAGTATTGGTATTGTCCTAGTGATTGATTTCAGTTGCTGTGTGCTTCAGCATCTCAATGTAATTGAGCAGCCCCACAAACTGTATAACTTTGTACAATAAAGTGATTCTCTTTTGAAGCCTGGAACAGTAGAGGCGAAAGTACTTTTTTCGACTATTCAGTGAAAAAGGAGTTATTATTTTTGTTAGATTAAGATGCATTTTTGAAAGTGATCATCAGAATTTCTTATTAAAACATTAAATTCGTTCTTTATAAATTTAAAGAGATAGTTTTTGAATACTTATATATTAAATAAAGCTGATTGATAGAAATGGGCCTATTGACAAGAGATTATTTTAGGACTCTGTTTAGTGTAATTCAAACAGAAAGTCAATAGCAGGGCAGATTTAATGGCGCTATAATAAATGAACTTACCCTACTTGAGATTGTCACTAAGCTTCATCAACTTACTTTGGTAATTAAGGAAAAGCAGTAAGGAATTAATGGGATAATAGTCGCATTTAATGGAATAGCCAGATTCCTAAATATCATCTTATGAATTATATCTTTCTTTAATATAGATCATTCATTATACAGGGCCCGATGAAATTCTACATATTGAAAATCAGTTTATCCAATCTAACTTGATTTACTTTCTGATTGGAGGGCAAGGCACACCCCCGGGTATGATGAGGGTGGAAATAAATGGATTTTGTCAAAGGCATTAAATACCTTGATAAAAAAAAAAAAGTAAGCCTTAGGGGGTTAAAAGGCTGATATGAATTCCCTTATATTGGTAAGGATATTATAAAAGTCCGTCACGCAGGGGCTGCGTAAACTAAGCAGATTTCCCAAGTGAAGTTTCAGAATAGAGAAATCTGAACTCACTCTGAAATCATACTGCTAACACTTAACACCAACAAACTTTACTGTGCAAATACGTTCGTGGGCCGCTTTTGAAAGAAGTGCATTTTAAAATAGTGTTCATTATTTTTAACGATATATATCATACATGAAATTATACGACAATGTAGTTGTAATACAATTTATTAAAATAACAAAATAAAATAAAAATATAGATACAACATTATAATTAAATCGTAAAAATTTGGAATGATTACAAACTACGAAGGTGAAATAGCAACACTGAAATCAATGAGACACGAGCTTGAATTTGGGCAACTAATCCATCGATGTTTGGATTAATTTCACTGATACAAAGACGAAAAGAATTTTCCAAATTATCGTCAGTCAGCCTTGTACGATGTTTTGATTTATTAACTTTCATCATTGAAAATAACTCTTCGATTTATAAGTCCTGCCAAACGCTCAAATCCCTCCTAGTCTTTCTCAATTGGAGTAAGCGAGTATATTTTCGTTTAATTGGGTTTTTCAAAATGTCTCGCGGGCCAAAACAAACATTACCGCGGGCCCCCGCATTAAGAGATATATTTTATTTTTATTTATTGCTTACAAGGGTTTTCCTTATAGCAAGGAGTAGGCCTTAAATAATGAGGTTAGTTTTTCTATGCTAGTAGCTTATATATATATTTTTTTTTTATTTGTTTCCTTCCTATAGTAACCCTATAGGAAGGCCGTTTATTAGTTTCTGCATGTCCCATGCAAGTTAGCATATCACATGCATTTGTAGTGTTACAATTAATTTATACATAAATAATTTAAAAGTATGACATATATATATATATATATATATATATATATATATATATATATATATATATATATAAAGAATTAACAATAACAACGTTAAAAGTAAAGTAAAAACATATAAAGAGAAAATTATTAATCTTAAAAAGAAAAAAAAAAAGAAAAGAAATAATGATTATCCTATAAATATTTTAAGTATTGTAGTTGTATCAGCTATAATAAGTATTCAACCGATTAATAGTATCAAAAGCATGTTCTGCAAATAATTTAAAAGCATTATTATATTTTAAAAATAACTTGTCTTCTTCTATCGGAAATTTGCCTTTTTTTTGTTCAATGTCTTGTTTTAGTTTTTGTCGTTCGTCAGTCAGTAGTCTGCAATCGTATATTAAGTGTTGACTTGTTTGTGGAGTTGAGTAATCACAGGGGCAAGTATTGTTGTCTTTTATGTTAAATCGTTGGTAGTAAGAATTTAGTGAACCATGTCCTGTTACTAATTGTGTAATATAAAAGTCGATTTGTATGTTTTTGCTGTTGAAATATGTGTTAATGTTTGAAATGAAAAGTTTTAAATGTTGTCCTTTATTAGTTACAGTCCAGTGTTGTTGCCACGTTTCAGTTAGATGGGCTTTTAACATATATTTTACGTGGGCTTTGGAGATTTTATTGTAACATTCCGGTAATTGGGAATCTTTTGAAGCAGACTTAGCAGCTCTATCGGCCAATTCATTTCCAAAATTATCAGAATGTGCTTTAACCCATGAAAAATATATGTTAATATGATTTAATTCTCCTATGAGTTCTCTGATTTGTGTTGTTAATGGGTCGTAGGTTGTACGGTTCTGTAGTTTTTGTATCGTTACTTTACTGTCGGTGTATATACAAAGTGTATTATGTTTTGTATGTTCAGTTTTTATTTTTTGTAAAGTTTTCAGTATAGCGTATTGTTCGGCTTCAATGTTTGTGCAGTTGTGTCCCAGTCTACATTTATGTATCTCTGTCAATTCCTGATCAATGAATATTACACATGCGCAGCCTACATTTTTCCCATCTTTACTCCCATCTGTATATATTTCCGTTCTAAAAGTTTTATTTCCTTGATGTATTAATATATTTGGAAATTTGCCGGGGTGATACAATCTTTTGTATTCCAATTCTGATTCAACAAATTCAACTAGAATATCGTTTGAATTAATAGACTTTTTAAGAAGGTTATAGTGATCAACAAAAGTATTTGGTAATAAATCGATTGGGACTATTTTAGCTAGAACGCAGGCTGCATCATACGAAACTGTTTTAAAGCCCTTTATAATTTTGATTGCCATCAGTCTTTGTACTCTTTGTAATTTCTTTAAGTTATGTTGTTTGTTAAGTCCAGTGTGCCAAATGTTTATTCCATACGTGAGAGAAGGAAGGATAGCACCTTTATATAATATGTGTAATGCATTTGATTTCAGTCCCCAGGTGATTCTTGCTGCTATAGATAATGTGTTGATGAGTTTCAATAATCTTTCTTGTAGTTTGTCTATATGAGTATTCCAATTAAGTTTACTGTCAAAAAATACACCTAGATATTTAATTGAATTTACGTTTTTTATGTTTTGTCCTTGTTTATGTATATGAAAAGGTGGAGGTGATATTTTATGAGTAAAAATAATTTATATATATAAATATATATAAATAATATATATATACATAATTTTACAAACTAGAATTGAGTATAACTGACTAGAATTTACATTAGCATTTCAAGAAAAATCTAAACTAATAAGTGACATTTTATTTTATTCTCTTACCTAATATTAAAGCATTATATTTTCAACATAATAGTTTCATTAAACTTATCATTTTTCTTGTTTCCTGTTCTTACTAATACGTAGGTATAACAGTACTAAATAAACAAAAAAAAAAAAAAAAACAATTAAGAGAAGACCCAGCATTAGAAGATGACTACACCCGATCGACCCACACTATTATTATTCCTCCTCCTTGCTTAAATTTAATGATTAAACAATTTTTCGGATTTTTGGTATGAAAATAGAATGGATTCATTTTCTATGAGAACGCTCAATAAAATTGCGAAATTTTCTCTTTCGTAATTAAAGGAACAAATAACTCATCATTGTTGTAATAAGAATATTTCTCTGCCATTGTGGGGGGTTATTTATATATATTCGTAAATTACTTCAATGATACTGGTTTTATCGGAAACATTTAATGAATAAATTGTGTTAAGTAAACATTTTTAAGTTCCTCAAGTTTTCAAAGAAATCAGGGTAAAAGTAAACGTCAGTGCTTCCGCTGATAGATTTATTTGACCTAGTGCTTTTCAGGCCAAGCCCCATCATCGTTTGGCTAATTGACCAGCGTAGACTCGAGTCTTCCCAAACTCACTCATGGAAATAGACACTGAAAGAACTATGCCAAATAAAAACTAGCATGTAGAGGATCTGGCGTTACCTGAACCATCATCACTAATTTCAGCCTCAATTAGCCTGCCAGAACGTGGATAATGATATGATGATGCAATCGTTATATTTGACAAATATTTGAACCTATTATTGGGTCAAAAACCATACCTTGTTTGAGTGTGCAGGAATGAATCAAGGGATTATAACCATTAATTTAAATTTCGAAGATTAACCAATTTTTTTATTTTAGTTTCGATTTTTCATCCCATCATTGGACTGCTTACATTCTCAGCAACTTTTATCGATAATCATTAAAACTTGGTTTTAATAATAATAAATAATGGATGCCTGCCGGTAGAGTTCATTTGTGGTATTTAATGAAAATATATGAGTTATTAAGTGCATAAGTTATCCAATCTCTCTACGGGAAACCGTTATTAATGGAGTTACTGATCAATATATATATATATATATATATATATATATATATATATATATATATATATATATATAATTGAACATAATATGATCTAATTGAATCACAAGAATAAATATTTCCAGGGGTAGCTGTCGTGTTACATAATAATTTATTAATACATTAAATTATTTATTTAACACAACTTGTTAATGCATTCATAATTTATTTTAAACAAATAGGATATACAGTTGAATGTGTTTAATAGTTTCAATATCCTCTAAATTAAAATAAACAAAGGGATTGAGATTAAAGTGAAGCAAAGGGCAGAAAGAACCCCAGATATCCTGATTTATAATCTTTATTAATAAAAGCCCAGTACCTTCGAGGGGAAAATCCTTTCATCCTTAGTGAAGAGCCCATTTTATTACTGCAGCATCAGAGCTCTTTCCTGCTGCTTGTAAAAGTCAGGATGTCTCAATAGTGAACCTACCGAGGTAAAGTCTCATTCTCAATCTCCCCCCGGTCATTATCATAATATAGAATGAACAGATAATTAGTTTAAAAATAGTGATTACTTTTAATTCCAAATATTTGCATTAACTTTGATTGTAATAATAACTGTTTTATTCCTGTTACTGGAATTTATAATATAAAACGTAGTATAATTTCATGACATTTCTGTACGTAGTAAAGGAGCTCAATTAGTTCCGAATAGTTTCGGGTTTCAAATTTCAACGGAATCATCCGTTTTGGCTCTCACTGAAACCTTTTAGTTTTGGTGAACCGTATGTGACTTATACCTGTAACTGTGCTGCTAGGGAACTAGCACAAAACAAAAACTGCAAGTCTTTTTACGTTTGAAAAATTTAGGACTACTGTGAGCACATCCTCACAGGAGGAGGAGAAATTAAGTGGTTAAATAAACTAAAATAAAATAAATTAACTATTACTCAGATATAAACAAAGGGCAGAAGATATGAGCAGGACCTTCAATATTTATCATAAAACTAAGGTCTATAAATTATGATTTTTCGAATCTAGGCATTGGAACGGTGATGAAATTCAAATGAGCTGTATGAAGTGCGTTAAAAAATTCTGTATACGCGAACCAGGATGTCATGTTGTGCCTAAATCTGATTTAGTTTAAGAAAAAAATGTACTAGCCATTTCATTTTATGAAATTTTCCTTTTCGGTAAACCTTTTGGTTCAGTCAAAATGAAGGTGGTGTTACGGCCCATTTTTACCGTCGCCGAAGACGGGCGATTGAGAAAGAAGGCAGGCGGGAGATTGATGCGCGGGGCTGGCTGCGCGAGAGCCTAAGACAAGAAGCAATCGCCGGGAGACAAGCGAGGAGCAGACAGCAGCGTCCACCTCGAGCTCGAGTGAGGATTTTGCTCCCGCTAATCGCTTAGGCGGATCAGAGTGTTCAGAAGAGTTCAGAGCTTGAAGAATTGCAGTTATCTCGTCGGATGAGAGGTACCAAGTCATGCTTATTGTGTATACACAATCAATTAAAAGAAAAGGCCTATTAACTTGCACTTTAAAGTTCCCATGGGAAGTATTGTTTGATTCTATATTTAGTTATTATTTTTATAGTTAAAGTTAGAGATTATAATTATAGTTGAGTTATTATTGTAAATAAACTGATTTTTTTTGTAGAATATTGGTTTCGTTGTTACCTTTGAGAACAAACAACGTGGCGCCCTTAATATATTTATTTCTGCCTATTGATATGAGGCTAGTTAAATTTAACTAATAAACCCACACCCTTCTCCACTGAGCTTGGCAGTCTTGTTACCCAGTCTGTGGGTGTTTATTTACAATAATAACTCAACTTTTATTATAATCTCTAACTTTAACTATAAAAATAATAACTAGTTAGTAGGCCTTTTCTTTTAATTGATTGTGTATACACAATAAGCAGGACTTGGTACCTCTCATCCGACGAGATAACTGCAATTCTTCAAGCTCTGAACTCTTCTGAACACTCTGATCCGCCTAAGCGATTAGCGGGAGCAAAATCCACACTCGAGCTCGAGGTGGACGCTGCTGTCTGCCGCTCGCTTGTCTCCCGGCGATCGCTTCTTGTCTTAGGCTCTCGCGCAGCCTGCCCCGCGCATCAATCTCCCGCCTGCCTTCTTTCTCAATCGCCCGTCTTCGGCGACGGTAAAAATGGGCCGTAACAGTACGTATATATAGTAAGTAAGACGTTTCTGGACTTCGGTAAATAAAATAACTATTCTACTTAGCATTAAATAATATTAAACAAATTGAATGTATAAAATGGAGTTTTAGCAGATTTCTCTTGAGGGAAATCAGCTATTGAGATCGTACTCATGACGCGATTATCGAAAAATTTCTTCAAATGTCCATCGATCCCACCCAGAAGATGATGAAAATGAGGTCCGTTCCAAATGTTATATATATATATATATATATATATATATATATATATATATATATATATATATATATATCTTAACGCTCTAGCGGTCGCAATTTTTGTTTGATCATTACCATTCTCGAAATCATTTTATGTAAAAAAAAAAAGATTAATTTCGTTAATTGCTGAAATCGGACCAGGGGAAAGGGGGGTTTAGAGGGGGGATTTTCGAAAATTCGAAATATCTCCGTTATCATGCGTCGGATCGAAAAATTGTATTGAGTCAATCTTATTGCTAATTAAATTTACTATAAATATTCTCTAATACATTTATTCTGTATCTTGAATACTAACCGAGATATTTGCATTTGTTTTGTGAGTGTGGTCGGTAGAAGTCGGCTATATTCGGGACTTTCCGCCGAAAGCTAGTTCGGTCGTTTCCGTAACTGCTCGTCCCTCGTGAATTGGTTTACAGATTCGTTACTAGTACTGTTATTAGTAGGCAGATTTCTCTATTGTAAAATTTCACGTGGGAAATCGGGCTAGTTTACGCAGCCCCTGCGTGACGGACTTTTATTATTTAAAACAATCTAACTTTTAAAGAAGTTGGCTTTTTAATAAGAAAGAAAAAATTATAAATTTGTAGGTTTTAGGGAGTCGGTCAGCCGAAATTCTGTTCTGCAAATTATACTTCTTCCGAATACGTGGGTGTGGATGTAGTCATTCTGAGTATCAGGGGCTCTAAATCTGACTAGAAAGGGATACAGTTCTATCACCTCGTGATGCAAGAAGATTGCTCCTACATAAGGAAAGGAACATTAACTGCTATAAAGGACGAGTGTAGGACGTATTGCCTACTCAATACGAATCACTGATGACAGAACCAATCCATCTAACAAACTGCATTCTCACATCTGACAACTGCTTATAATCTACTGAGCTCTGTGAGGAGTGTACTAAACTCAGGTTCCAAAAGGGGTACCATTGAATACTTCACATTTCCTTTATCAGGTTGAAAAGCTGCTAGTTTCAGCACTACCTGAAAAAGAAAACTTGTTTCTATCAATGTCTATACCCGACATTGGATCTGTAAACTCGCAAAAACCTGATGTGGAGGTTTACAACTGGGCACATTCCAACAAGTTGTGCCGTCACTATTCCACAAAACTGTGCTAGAAGGTGGCCAATGCAACAACAATTAGATTTTATCACTCCAAAAGTATTAATAAAAGTAGGTTTCTTATTAAAAATAAAATAAAATTTAATTAGTTTTTAAAATGATTTATTAGATTAAGAACGTTATTTATTCAGGCTTAATATAATGATTTTAAGCCTTTAGTCAAATAGATGGGAATTATGTAGATTTTACTCCGTCTCACATTTGTTTATGCTTAATTATCATTAAATGCTTTTTTCAGTTATATTCTCCATTATTCTGAGAAATCTGTTTCATTAAAACATTACTACTGTTCAAGTTATATGAAACGACCTAAGGAAAACAACACTGAACATGAGTGATTGTGTTAGTGAGCTGACGGTATCGTATTTAACACATTTTGAAAATCCTTTGCATTTTCACGACCAATTAAGGATAAAAAGTTTATTCATCGAAAATATAATAGGGTATTCCTCATAAGGTTTGAGGAGCTAGTTACCTATTATAGTAGCTGCTTGGCTTTTGGCTCGAAAGAAATTTGATTGCTGAATAATCTGTGATTTTGATTTATATGGGGTTTTATTGTGTTGTGTTTAATATCTTGCTTAGATTTGGCTTCCATTGTAGTTATAAATTTTGAACATTAAAAGAAAAAAAGACATTAAAGACTTTGCAATAATAATATTAATGTTATTTAAGTAAAATTCTTCACTATTAAGAATATTCAGCCATAGTTTTTGGCTTTTATCGGGTATATTATTAGAGAGGAGATGCTATTGGTAACTAGGCTCATGTGCTTTTATTGGACTGGTTTAATCCACTTTACTTTTCAGAGCAATTTGTCAGTCCATTCTTATCGCCATTGAGAAACCCAACCCCTAACAGCCAATGCCCTCAACCCACCTCCATTCACTTAACTCTATTAGATTTTCCTCTGAATTTCTTTTACCACAGTCCCTCTCGGTGCCGTCATTTGGTTAATGAGCTTAAGTCAAATGTACTATAGTAGCCAGTGTAGGTCAAAAATTAATTAAGTGATTTAATATTCTCTTTCCGCATTCTGAATTGTATAATATAAATGAAGATACGGACGTACGGAGAGCTCTTTTTTAACTCATTTTTTCTATGAGCTACAATGCTGCTTAATATTTCCTTCAAGGCAAGAAGGCGGTTTTTTTTTGGCAGTTAATTTATTCACTAATTCCAGTATGGTCATAATCTTCAGACTAAAAAATAATTCCCCATAAAGAACTCAGGGAAATCCATAAATAACTGGAAACCGTATAAAACATGATCAAAATTAAAACAATTCCGTCACGCATGGGCTGCGTAAACTAAGCAGATTTCCCACGTGAAGTTATAACGTGAGAAATCACCATACGAGAGCAGATCAGTTACGGAAACGGCTGAACTAGCTTTTGGTGGGAAACTCAATCGTCCGTTAGCCCCCCACATTTAATAAAAATGCAAATATCTCGGTTAATATTCAAAATAGAGAATAAATGTTTAAAGCAATATTTATAGTAAATTCAATTTGCAATAAGATTGGTTCTATACAATTTTTTGATCCGACGTATGGTATCGGAGATATTTTGAATTTTCGAAAATCCCCCCCTCTAAACCCCCCCTCCCACTGGTCCGATTTCAGCCATTAACGAACTTGATCTGTCTTTTTACATAAAACGACTAAATATGGAGTTTGGTAACTATCAAACAAAAATTGCGACCGCTAGAGCGGTAACAGACAAATATATAGATAGATAAATCTATATAAATATATATATATATATATATATATATATATATACAGACCCTATATATATATATATATATATATATACAGTTTTGAATGGACCTCATTTTCGTCATCTACTTGGTTGGATCGATGGATATTTGAAGACAAATTTCGAAAATTCCACCATGAGTAGAACCTCAATATCGAGTTTGATAACGATCAGACAAACATTGTGAACGCTAGAGCGTTAAGAGACAAATATATATATATATATATATATATATATATATATATATATATATATATATATATATATATATATACATATATATATATATATATAATTTTGAGATCGATGGAAATTTGAAGACATTTTTCGATGATCGCATAATGAGTAAGTTCTCAAAAGCTGATTTCCCGTAAGGGAAATCTGCTAATAAAATGATATAATTTATATTAATAAAATAATAAAAAATGATATAATTTATAAGTAAACTTACACACCTAATCAATGAATTGGGAGAAATCCAATGTTACCTTTATGAGTTACCCGGTTTCTGAGCGTGTTCAGAATATGTTGCTATTTCGGAGAAGTCCCGATTTGTGTTTCAATGTCCAGATATCTTATGCGGGCATAACATGAAAAGGATTCATGAATGAGGCCAAAGGTAGAGAGGAGTGAAACCCATGATACCCAGGCATGAATGGAGATGCTTGTATTGATAAATACAACTGATTTACTTTCAAATCCCTACTTCATTAAGGAGTAATATGCTTATTTTTGACTACTTGTGTTATACGCCGTTGACGAGTTGAAATAGAAATGGTTAAAGAAATCGGTAAATAAAAAAGAATGGAATCATTTGTGAGCTAAATGATCACATAACAGGTGCCATATAACAGAAATGTCCTTTCCGCTTAGACATTCATAGTATTTATCCGAAATTAAAAATAGCTATATGGTGAATGTTTAAGGAATCATATTTACGCTAGATGTCACCCAATAATGGAAATAGAAGTGAACTTTCACCGAAATGTAAAGATTGGTTTGCAATAGTAATAAATAAATAAGGGATTCCTTCATTTTCATCACATGCTATAAATGTTTATTCTGTTTTGTCATTTTTATTTTATACGCCAGGCATGGGAAGTTATGAATAAATAATGGCTTATGGATTCCCATAAATATTGTTTTCCATGACTGCCAGGAGAAGGGAAGTATAAAATAGAGCAAGTTGAAATATCCATTACACTAACGTGTACAAAACTCGCGTCTCAATTCTATTGACGATTTTTCACGAAGCAATATTCAATTTTATTTGGTTACACGAAGTCGTCAATCCATCTTTTTATATTCTTTACTTCTACACCGTTTTAAGACCAAAAACTATTCTAAATTGGTTTTTTGGAAGATGGAAGTGAATTATATTGCAGATTGAGTAAATCAGCCGACATAAAACAATAACGGTTTAATCTCTCGAAATAAATCAACCTGCCAAAAAAAAAATATATATTCTAAATGCAATTTATTCCTTATTTCGTTTTTATTTTATCCAATATTATTTATTTTTATTTTATTTATTTGTTACGTAGAGCTCCGCAACTATGGCGACTTTGCTCTTCTTAGACATGGGGGAAAACAAAACAAAAACAAAAAACAACAACAAACAACATAAACAAAATAACAGAAAATTGAACACGAAATAATATATAGAACAAAACTAAGGGAACGCAACACAAAACAAAAGAAGAAATACGAACACAACATAGAAATAAAAACAGTCGGTAAATAAATAAGTGAAAAGAAAGCTTGATAACTTTGAAACAAAAACTAAATTGGTCTCTCTCACACACACACACACACACACACACACACACACACACACACACACACACACACACACACACATTAAAAATTTTAAAATATGTAATTAAATATTCTCAAACTGCCCTATTGTTTTTAAATATGTCAGAATCATGGCAATATGTGAGCTACCCTCAGTCAGTAGTTCGTTCAAGTCATGTGGAATGTTTAAGTAAGCTCGTAATCTGGATTCTGTTAGTAGGTGTTTTATAGTTAGTCCAGTGTTGCAATGAGTACAAGTAGGCTTGTCTTTACTGTTCATTATGTAAGAATGTGTCAGGTATGTATGTCCAATACGTAGTCTTGTGAGCACGACTTGGTCTCTTCTTGAATATACGTTCTGTTTCTTTGTCCATCCAGTAACATTGCGTTTTATTTCCAATAATTTGTTGTCAGTACGTAACCAGTGTATTTGCCAGTCTTGGAGTATTTTTGTTTGTACAATCTTGTTGAGGTCTGTTGGTGTTAGTGTAATTATGTCGGTAGTAGTCATTTTTGTTGCTAGTTTTGCATGTTTGTCAATATCAGTCATTTGTTTAATGTCCTTGTGTCCGGGTAACCACAACATTTTAAAATTGCAAGTGTTTAGTGCGTGAATTAGTTCTAGTATTTTTGTAATTAGTGGGTGATTGGAGTAGATGTTTCCCATGGAAAGTAAAGAACTTAAAAAGAGTCTGTGCATAAGATTACTTGGTGTGATCTGTTTTCTAATTTTGAAAGTGCTAGTATAATGGCCTGTAGTTCTGCAGTATTTAAGTACTTGATTCGTCGTGTAGTTTAACTTTGTAAGTTTTGTTTTTGATAGTGGCGGCTGAACCCGTCCCGTGTTCTGTCTTAGATCCGTCCGTGAAAATGAATAAACTGTTAGGGTTTTGTGAAATTACAGCCTTGAAAGATGTCTGATAAAATTTTGAAGAAAGAGGGTTTGATTTTTGATATTGTGTTAGTTTTAAATCAATTTGATAGTTCTTTACTCTCCAAGGGGGGAGTGTAAGAGTAGTGTTATGGTACATTGGTGTTTGATAAAATTGATGAATGTTGTTATTTTGAAGGAAGCGGATTAAAAGTTTGTTTGGGGCAGGTTTGAGAATATTTATTTAAAAACATGTTATTTAAAAATGTATCCAATATTAAATAAAATTTTAAGACATTATAGAATGAAATGTGTTCACGTCCATTGAATGTTATCATAACATAATTGGATAAGTCAAATAGTTTTATTTTATATAAACAATTGTTTAATATTGTGTTAATTAATTTTTTACACATTATTCAATAACATTTAAACTTACATTAAACATTCACTACAAAATTGGGTTAATTTCTATCAATACATATTATTAAATTCATCTACTCAAATAATTATATACAATAAATTATTTTTTTAACAATCTTAATAAAGTACTAAATAAAAAACATATATTTTTTAATCTATAGAAATTCAAATTCATTAAAAGATGACGAGCTTCATAAATGATGAGAAACTTGTTCCAGCTTAAAGAGCCAATGCACCTGTTCACAAATTAATTTTTGACCGAATTTTATGAAAAATATTTTGAACATTTTTGATATTAAATCAAATAAAGGGTTGGAACCGCCAGTATAGATGATACTGTTGTCATATTTGCCGGCGAAGAGCGTCGTCACTGGCTGATGGTCGAGTACAGTTGGCAAGCGCTTTCGATGCAAAGGCACCATCTTCAAGCCGTCTAGAGTTGTACTCAATTGGTAGTCCGTTCGCCTGTAGGTTTTATACGTCAGTTCAACGTACTAGCTTGTTTACGTTTTAGTCTGTGTCTGTTTGCTTACATTAGTCAAACGAAGGGTGGTTATGGATTGTGTCCGGGTAAATTGTTTTCGATTTTTGGTAGTATTTAACTTGGGTATAAAAAAAAAAAAACCATCAGAAAAGGACTTTATTTTATTTTTAAGCAACGAATATTTTTTTTGTAATAGATTTAATACAAAGCGTTGAAAAGTTTTACTCCTGAAAATGATACGGTTTTCGCGATGTTTTTATGTTTAAGTTAAGTACTTCCTTACTACCAGATTGTGCAGTGTTTGAAGAATCTGAACATTTTTGAACCCCTTTGAACATTCAGGCAGCCCCTAGCTATCCTTTCGCCCGGTTGTCAAGCTCCCTTGCCTTGCACAGCCTCTCCTCCTGTCCCACCGGACTAGACATTCTTATGGTCAGTCTGTGTTCTTGTAGTTAGAATATTCCTTATATGGACACGCGAGGCGTGTGTGAGCGTGCTTATTTGTGTTACGTGTTGCAAAGGTAGGCAGAAATAGAGAATAGAATGAATTTTGTCATCAACAGAGTTTGTTATTCCACCACGTGTGAAACTTGCGTACTAGACCCTGAATATCTCATTTTTTTCATTTACTATGTTACGTTATACTATTCTGTCAGTAGTTAACTATGATTAAGATGCATTTATTAATCGTAGTTAGAATGTAGGACTGAGAATTTTATTTTTCCTTTCTTTTTGTGTGCGTGCGTGCGTGCGTGTGTGTGTGTGTGTGTGTGTGTGTGTGTGTTTGAGACTCAGTTTAGGAATCCCTTACAGATCACAAATATGTACAAAATAAAATTTAAACTTTTCTGATATACAACCACGAATTTTGAATGGTTTATTGTAAACTATAATCTCTTTGTATTTTACATCCATTAGCCAATCACTCAGAAAGTCAGACACAGGAAAAACATTTCAAACACAAAATATTGTAACATAGTCTTCAAAAATTATATTTGCTATTGATGTATTATAAATGTATGAAACTTTTTTCGTCTTCGTGGTGTGCAGCTAAAGAGTTTTTCTATTGGTACATGTGGAGGATGTATGGGCAGATAAAGCAGATGATGCCGGATGTAGATATATGGAGCTGTTAAATATCAGCACCAAAATAGGTTCAGAACCCAGGACAATCTAATGGATTTGAATGGTTTAGTATCAGTCGTGCTTTTAAGAATAACAGACTACAGGAAGCGAGGGTTGTTATTGAAAGGGAGGCATCGCCCTTTCAACAACATTAAAATTTGTGTATATTCGGATATAAAATTGACGGCCCCAATTTCCTAAAGGTCGTTCTGAATGATGGTATTAATAGTTGATTGCAAGGCGGTTATCCAGCAGTTAATCTTATATCATTTGGAAATTTGGTCTTCAATGGCACTTAATAAATAAAATTGTAATTCCAAGAGACAATAATGTTTCATAAAGCCTTATGATTAATTATTTGTTGCCAGTAATTTTATTATTTCTATTAAAAACCTTTTAACTTTTATAAAAATAAATAACAAACAAACTGGTTGAGGTAAAGTTCTGGCATTTTTTTCATGTAAGATTAGTAAATTAAATATATAACCTGCAAAAAGTATCAATCGTTTTTCAATGTTAATTATACTTTTAGGAGCCATGCTGACTCTCTGGATTGGTGTCATCGCTGGATTACTCTTTGCCAATATTGCAAAAGCCAAAATAGGTAAGTACTAAACACCTTTCACAACTTTTAAATTATTTTTAGTTACATAATTCAACAAGTTAACCCTTTACGGGGCAAGGGCCGCTATGGCGGCCTCCTCCCGCCGACTCCCGCGCTCATTCAAACACGGTATCAAACGACGGAGCATTCAAGAATAATTCCTCTTTTTCTCCTGAAATCTAGCGGAAATCCTTGTGACTATATCATCGATGTGTGTGAAGGATCAACCTAATTGATTCAAAACTCCCATCTTGAACAATAGCTCTCAATATTTCTTGAAGTGTGAGAACCATGAATGAGGAAGGTATATTTATCATACCAATCTTGCAATTAGTTTAATAATAATGATTTTGTACCTTACTTAGACTTTGTATACCCACCCTAAAATAATTCATCTTGAAACTTTTATTTATTTTCGATACAGGGACATTTTTTTTCTAATATATATTATATCTCCTTATTATATTTATTTTTATTTTTTTGTCATTTTAATATGAGGGTTCATCTTAATTTCAAAA
Source organism: Riptortus pedestris (assembly GCA_019009955.1). Classification (NCBI taxonomy): domain Eukaryota; kingdom Metazoa; phylum Arthropoda; class Insecta; order Hemiptera; family Alydidae; genus Riptortus; species Riptortus pedestris. Next base: position 177,985,601 of record CM032228.1, read on the forward strand.
CAGTACTACTTTTAGATCTATCGAAGGGTCACTTTTAGTCTACATAGTCTACAATGACTCCTAAATTATGTATAAAATGTATCCAGTAGTTTCACTGCTTACTAGACAAATTCCTTACCGTATTCAACGTTTTCAGTAATTCAATATTAAAAGTTAAGGTTTTTAATACCATGGAGAATTAGTAATTTTTGGTTTATGAGAATGAAACTTCACATTAAGCTTTTAATTACAGTAGACTGTATATTTTGTGTTTATAATAGAAACATATTTAAATTGTTGTATATAGATTATCGTCCATATAGAACTGTCATAAATAGAATTTCTAAAAAAAGGTCATAAAATATTAAGGTCTCTATATTTATTACTTATATCCCTAAAGAGACAAAGAAACACTTGATTATGATTCTCATAAAGAGAAGCTGCTTTTAAAAGCGTTAGTAAATAAAAAAACCAGGGGCTCAGGTTAGCCATGTGAGTTAACGTGTTGACCATAATCTCACATGGTAAACCTAGAGTGGCGAGTTCGATTCCCGCCTGGGCAAAAGGAATTTATTTAGTGACGGAATTCATTAAATAAAATCCTTAGTCCCACCCTGTCTAGAAAAGGGTGGTAACCTGTTGATAATCCGCCCCAATTAGGCTTAATTGCAAAACGCGGACGTTAATAAGTAATTTAATTTAAATAAAAAGACCATTGAAATTACAATAATGATTTAAAAATATGAAATTTTACTTTTAATGCCACCTGCTAGGCCTACGGAATATAATGTTACCACATCTGTGAACCAAAATAAATAAAATGTATTACACTTGTACAGAGGAAAGTGCTGCCTTCCTGGACTAATTAATGAGAAGTACACAAAGCAAGTGGACTTGGTATGCAAGCCTTGTAACGTATAGGTTAAACGAAACCATGAATAATACAAATTATGTTAAGTTTGGAATTGGAGCACGAAGCCATTAATTGACTATTACTATGAGCGTCACCACCTCGGGTCACGGCAGGTTGTTTTAATGTTCATTCCATTTCAAATTAATTACTATTCATGATTTCAATATTATGCCAGCTTGTATGTTGCAACACAATATTCGTGTTACAAAGTTGCTCGCATTTAATGCATCGTTTCGCTAAAAAGCAGGCTCGAACATTTAAAAAAAAATCTACTTTAAACAGCTGCTTTCTGAACTAAGCTGCTCATTCACACGAAGAGACAAAATGGAAACCAAACAGAAGTAATACAGGAAGTGGATATACCATTTCGATTAGCAGTTGAGCCATAGAATCCCTAGGGAACGTGATGGAAAGGATCACGCAGAAGACCTGAGCCAGTGGTTGACTACTTGGATCTTCTAGTTTTGAAGATGAATTTGGATATAATCTAGGGAAAAAAACCATCGTGATTAACGGTCAAAAAAGTACTTGGTAAAGGATGAGCCAAATACGTTAGCTAATCCTCAAGTTCTGGTCGGAGGAATGTATCCTCGACAGTTAGAGCACGGGCCTTATTTGCCAAAAAATCTTGAACCAAAATTCCATAACATCCCCAAAATTACCGAGACAATAGTCCTTAAAGGAATGAACCTATATTGTAAAGGGTAAAAACGAGGTGAGGACTAATACTTAACTTCAAATTGATATGCCAGATGGTGAGTGCTTCAGAGGGTAATAAAGGACGCTACTTAGTCCCATTCATTATAAGGCTTGAAAGTCATCCCACAGAAGACAAAGTACTAGAAGGCTCACAAGAGGGTAAAGATCAGTAAACGTCTGTAATACCAACACGTGTATATATATATATATCACAAGGTGTCAATGAAGCAGTATAACGGAACTATAACTTGTATAAACTGGTCTCATCTGATGCCAATCCAAGCCTTCCGATTTGTGTCGAAGAACCCTCGTCAAGAAGAATGGTTTCTCCAACGGTCTTAGGGTGACTATATTTGTTTTAAGATTTCTTTCTTAATTGGTGTCAAAGAAAATGTTAAACATGCAGTGTCTAAAAAAAATTGTTAAAAAAATGAAACGTCTAATTTAAAAAAAAAATTGACTCTTTTACATGAAGTAACATAATATGAAGTATTGTTGGGTCATGACGATATTATATGTATATATATATATATATATATATATATATATATATATATATATATATATATACTAGCTCAGATACCCGGCTTCGCCCGGGAATTGATTTGAGGTGGAATGGTGATGGTATTTTTTTGGCAAGGCTTTACTTTGCACAATATTTTGACATTTACCCGTCCCAGTGTTTAGGGTTAATACCCGTTAAAATAAAATTAATTTTTTATGTAAGTCTTCACTGTCCTCCAAATTGTCATATTTCCCGTCTCCTGTGCATTATGCATAGATTTCAGTTATTAAGGACGAAATATTAACATAGATTTGAATTAATTTTTCCAGGTGAGGTACCTCATAGTTCAAATTGGAATGAATTGTTGAGCATATCAATATTTCTACGAAAATTACTTGCTCCACACATTGTTTCCGGAGAAACGTATAAAACAAAAGTTAATCTAAATAACAAAGTAAAATACTTTCGTTATGTGCATGTTTGTCGAAAATCAAATAGACAATGAAATATCGCGAATTTTTATTTCAGGCCTCTCTTATAATCCCCACTCCCGTTCTAACCTAAAAATTGTAATATAGCTTATAATCATGGACGAATTATTGCTGATTGACTTACCGAGTTTTTTAAAGTTCGGTTTAATCGGTTTTAGCGTATATCTCGTTTATAATTCGGTATACGAAAAAAGTGTATATAACAAAAGTTACTCTAAATAACAAAATAAACAACAACTTTTTTTATGTTCATATTTGCTGAAAAACGAATAGGAAACGAAATATCGCTATTTTTAATTTCAGGCTTCCCTTATAACCCCCACTCCTGTTTGTCTCAGAGGATATTAATATAGCCTAAAGTCTAAGTTGGGTTAGTAGTAATATACATACCAAGTTTCTTAAAATTCGGTTCAGCCGTTTATGCGTGAAAAGGTAACAAACAAACAATCAAACAAACAAACAGACACCAAAGAAACAAAATGCAGTTATGGTGTCTGTGACATGTGAAACGAAAAGTTATCGTGAAATTTCGTGAAAAAAATCAATGTACAGACAGAGGTTACAATTTTATATATATATATATATATATATATATATATATATATATATATATATATATATATATAGATATATAAATGTGTGTGTGTGTTTGTGCGGGTGTGGGTGTGTGTGTGTGTGTGAGTGTAAAATGAAGCTATAAAGACTATGCAGTTGCCAATATAGTTGTATTATTTCAGAAGCTCATCGAGCGTTATATATATATATATATATATATATATATATATATATATTGTTGCGAAAATTAAATACACCAGAGAAGGAACCGCGTGATGGGGGAGTTCGGAGGAGTTCAAAGAAGTGCCGCTAATTGGTTGCGTCCTTCCTAGTCCATTCGAGTCCTTCTTGGAAAAGCCTCGGTCTCACCCTGCTCCTCTATTTAAGCCTGTACAGCTCAACCTAGTGGAGCCGGTGGAATCTAATTAGGGACTTCAGGAACTTTTGGACCTTTCCTTGGCTAGACCCTTCTACAGGCATTTATAAGAGACTCTGCCAGTACCTCACTCTCAGTTTACGCTCAGATGTCTTGATGATCACATCGGTGCTACAGTGCGACTTAGTGCAGTGCGGTAAAGTGTTTTTATAAGAAGAACAGTGTTGTGCCGTGACTGTAAGTAACAGTTTAGTGCCGTGTTTAAGACAGTGCAGTGCCGTCGTTTTATGTGAATTTCAGTGACCGTGAGTGAATTATTGGACTGTGTAATCTGAAGGACAGTGACACTATCAATGTAATATTGTGAGTAGTAATAATTAACCAAGAGTATTGTGCATTGTGAAATAAATTATGCAGTGAAAAACTGTGAATCTTGTGTGGGTTTAATTTTGCAATCCAGAAGAACTCTTATTAACAACGTTTATTACTGGTTTTGTAATAAAACGTAACAATATATATATATATATATATATATATATATATATATACATACCTGCCGTATATAAACAGTTCGTAACTACATCAAAACAGATAAACGCGAAAATGCCGGAGATGGATTGGTCAATCAAGAGTAATGATGAAGTTATTGAATGGATCGGAGGAAAGTTTTTGGCGTGCAAACTGAGTTGAGGAAGAGGACACAGATGGAGGAACTGTTAAGGCTTCATTAAGACAATTCAAGGTGGTCCTGGCAAGGGCTAGAAAGTTAGCAGGGAGTCAAAAGCTTCTCTCACTACTTAATGAAGAGACACAGGCCAGTTCTCTCTTATCTCTCCCTCTCTCTCTCTCTCTCTCTCTCTCTCTCTCTCTCTCTCTCTCTCTCTCTCTCTCTCTCTCTCTCTCTCTCTCTCTCTCTCTCTCTCTCTCTCTCTCTCTCTCTCGCTCTCTCGCTCTCATATAATTATCAGGTTTGGAAGGACTGGGTTTCTCGTCCTAAAACAGGGTAAAACAAAAATTGTTAAATTACTGCACTATTATGCAACTGATCAAGAAATAAAATATATTGTTGATAAAACTAGTCCTCTACAAATTCAGTTCTATATATTTTTCTTCGGCTCGAATTTTATTTAATTTTTCTTGATAGTTTTTAAGTCTTAATTATACTCCCTACTCTAATTCTTAGGATTTCCGCTTTTTGCTACAGTATCACTGAAGTTCTCATTTCCAGTTTAGATTTTAATCTCAACGACATATTGCTTATTGTTGCAGGCATCCAATATGATGGGATTTATACTCAGATTAGGCATATCCGACGTGTTCAACGGTTTGCCTCGTTTATTAAGAGAAAGTAGAACATCTCAAATCCGTGACAATCATGTTTTTTTTTTATGATTAATTAAGAACTGTAGTTTTTTTATAATAATTATGATACATCATTTATACGTTAATGTCAAGAATTAGGAATTTTAACTTTCAAGTAATTTTAGCTTTAATAATAGCGTGTAATAACAATGCTTGCAGAGCTGCCATCCAGTGGAGTTGCTATAATTTCATCTAGCTTCCAGACTTTGAATCTTATCCTATATGTCAATGAATTTGACCATGCAAGCAATAAAGTTGCTAGGATGTTAAAATGAAAATATCGTATTCTTACTGATTATGCTCCTCTGGGCTGTTTCATTAACAAGGCGATCCTAGTAAAGTTTAATGACGGCTTTATCATAAAATCCTTCGAAGTGCAAGTCCTGGCAGAGAAGAAAGCCTCTAAAAGTTACTACAATTTATCGAAATAAAAAAAAAATTACACTGGATCATTCATTGGAATTTAATTAACAGCGAATAACATATAAATAATAATGCCTGCTATAGTTGGTGGCTATCAGGCGGCCAGCCGGAAGTTTGATGGAGCCTGGTGAAAAATAAAGGCACATTCACTACCAACCCCAAGCCTGGGTTAAAGCGAAGGGGTTAACGTGGTAAATGGGCGTCCTTACTTACAAATTGCTGTAGTCTTGTTTACTTAGATACCTCACATTTCCCAGTTCTGTCGCGTGCAGATTCAAGGAGGAGTTAAGAAATAAATATAAAAGAATGAGTCATCAAAGAACTTTCTACAGCAATTACCACTTTATAGATTAATATAATTTCAAGGAAATCGGCCAATAACAACATAATATTGTAATGTTAAATGTATTTCAATAAACCTCAGTATTTGAAGTACTTAAAAGAGTAGTAAAGGTATGGGTTTTGTTAGTTATACGAGACTGAATTCAGAAGGAGTAGAGATGAAAGAAATCGGAAATTATTTCCATCTTTATAATGCCCATAAAACGTAGTTTTTAAATCTTTTAATGTTTTACGAAAACGGTCTTAGACAATATTCACTTTTCTGAAGTTAGAAATGAACCCCCTCCTTCCGAATAGAATAAACAGAAAAACAAAATAAGCTTTGCTACCCAGATTTAGTGATAGAGAAGCGAGGTAGTGACTGAGTTTCCGGTATTTTTAGAATGTCGTTATCGATGAACTTAATAATACCTGTGGATTCCTTTCACCGCCCCTTGTGCAAGATGTCAGGACTTTATTTTTTTTTTTTACGATAGATTATTAAAGTGCCGTTGGGTGCAGAGAACTATGAAGCTGAGCAGCGTCACATCAAGTGCTTCCAACAATGGCTACAAGGATGTGGTGGTGAAGAGACTTCTCAAAGGTAGGCTGCGGAGAATGTATTCCATGGTTGTGGAGGTTGGCGAGGGTTTCTTTAAATTCCTTACCTGTGCTCTTTGTCTTAGAAGATTGGCATGATGGACGCTCAGGAAACTCGACATGATAACCGCTTTCAAAAGCATACACTAACTAAAAGCGATGCTGCGAAGGGTCAAGGATCCTTTGGAGTAACTCAACAAGTCGGGAGTCTACAGGATAACGATTTGTGACGTGTCGTAGGTCGAGCATAGTGGTAGAAGAATTAGAACCTGTCTGAAAGAGCACCTTACCAGAGGCACTGAGTTCCATGCCCGCATCAAAAACGAGAGTACCGGAAAGTTGGCGATAAAATATGATCTCCTCTATGAAGTGAAAAACGCAAGACCCTTAGTACATTCGACAACCCATACATGAAACTGGATAGGTTGAAGAAAGGAGGCCGCAATATCAACATACAGAAGAGGGCACCAGGTTGAGGCATGTCTCGGAAGCCTCTCTCATTGCTTTTCGATGCCGAGGCCTCCGTCACAGGGAATCCTAGGTTCCAGTAACATCCTTGTGAAGAGGTAAGTCATTGTCTCGATTTTTCCTCTTTATATGATATATAAATATATATATATATATATATATATATATATATATATATATATATTATATATATATACTAGCTCAGATGCCCTGCTTCGCCCTGGAATTCATTTGAGGCTGGATGGTGATGGTATTTTTTTGGCAAGGCTTTACTTTGCACAATATTTTGACATTTTATATTACACCCAGTGTTTAGGATTAATACCCGTCGTTTCTGTGGATTTGTTAATAATAAAATTAATTTTTTATGTTAGACTTCTCTGTCCTCCTTATTGTCATATTTCCCGTTCCCTGCGCATTATGCATAGATATAAATTATTAAGGACAAAATATTATAATAATTTATTATAATTTGAATTAATTTTTCCAGGTGAGGTACCTGGTAGTTCATATTGAAAAGAATTGTTGAGCTATACGAAACGAAATATCACTATTTTTAATTTCAAGCTTATGCATTAGGAAATATCCCTATTTTTAATTTCAGCCCTTCCTTATAACCCCCACTCCTGTTCGTCTCAGAGAATATTAACATAGCCTAAAGTCTAAGTTGGGTTAGTAGTAATATACATACCAAGTTTCATAAAATTCGGTTCAGCCGTTTATGCGTGAAAAGGTAACAAACAAACAAACATACACGAAAGAAACAAAATGCAGTTATGGTGTCTATGACATGTGAAACGAAAAGTTATCGTGAAATTTTGAGAAAAAAATCAATGTACAGACAGAGGTTATATTCCCCAAACAATATTAGATCTGTTAACAGAAAGAAGTATTGGGCAGATGTGGTGATAACCAACAAAATCGAGCATCTTAATAAACCTGACCATCTCTTCACTGATAAGATCGATACCATTGGCGTTGAATTTCCCAATGTACAGAAATATAAGAAAATCCTATGCCACAAAATTAAGAAAATATCTTGAATTAGCTATTGAGTATTTATAGAGTAACAGCTTTCAACGAAAGTTGATATATATATATATATATATATATATATATATATATATATATATATATATATATATATATATATATATATATATATTCTTCTTATGACCCTATGGGTATTTGTGCCCTTGGGTCTTAGACCCAACATTCAAATATTAAATAAAAAAGAAATGAAGAGGAAATTAAATACATTAAGAATATTTTCCACAACATCTTATGTTGAAAGTAAATAATCGATTTTAATAGTTGATTTTAATGTTTGACTTGGAAATAATCGAACTAAAGTTAGTTCACCTGTTTCGCGAATGCCAGTTTTAAAGGCGGAAGGTTCATTTCGACGAGTGCAGAGGAGGCGGGCACTTTCAAACAGTAAAAGTTAAGTTTAAAAACACATACTTTTATCGGCAAATAATTATAATTTATCAGGAAATGAAACATTGCGAAAAATCTGAATCATGTCAATGCGCAGCCAGCAGAGCCAGATTCTACAATAGTTCCATGAGGCCATCGAATCTTCTTTGCCTTGCCAGCCCTTCTTGGCGGGGGTAGCCTGTTGCTCCAACCTCTCCAAGTGCCCTCCCTTCCTAGCGAAACCTGCCTTCTTCCTCCTGTCACTAACTCTTAGCTGATTTTTTTTATTATTCTTGTACTTTTGCCTTCATGGGCTGGAGGGTCTGTTACGGAGGCCAGAGCATTTTTTTTTTTTTGGCTTTTGCATATGATTCCTCACACAATTCTCTCAGTATCTTCCCCTCCTACGTAAACACAAACTCCCCGGTATGTCTTGAGGCTATCGTGTACTAGGTACTTTCTAAACTTATTTGAACCATACATCTCGAGGTGCTCCCCCTAGTTCTACTGTAAAACCTCCAATGAAAGGTTAAGCCGTATTGATAACTAAGGGTCATCAGAACGTCAACTCCTTCATCGTTCTTGCAGAAAACTCATTCCTATGTCACTAATCAATCTCATCTTATTCCCAGACATGTAAATTTATTGTAGGTCCTCTTTTAGTTTCAGTCTTTCTAAACTGCCAAAGATCTGCTGGAGTTAAGGTAAATATGTATTAGTCTTTTTCTAGAACCATGTCGGGGCTCAGGTTAGCCAAGAGATTTAAGTTGTTGGTTTTTATCTTACATAGTAAACTTGTGACGATTCCGGTCTGGGTAATAGGACTTTATCTAGTGACGAACTCATTAAATCCCCTGCCTAGAAACATTGGTAACCTGTAGATAACCCGTCTCAATTAGCCTTAGTAGCTTAAAGTGGACCTAAATAAATAACATTTTAGAATCTTCTCATCACTACACACTATCCTCCGACCGATGGATACTGACATACTGTATGGTGTATCAAATAAAGGGTTAATTCCACCGAAAGGTATACGTATATTTATTTATTTCTATATGTGTGTTGTATATGTGATAAAGTACACATTTTGATGGTTCGTTCTTTATCTATAAAACTTTGAATATAAACTTTACTTTATACTATATGCACGTATGAATGTTAATTATATTACTCAGTTTAAGTTATATTAAGTTACATATGTTGTGTTAAATAACCTAATGTAATTAGCTTCAGAAGAAATCTCGTTGATGTTCTGTTTACATTGTCATTCTCAATATACACTTACATCCACTATTGTTGTTGTCGAAAACTTCAAAATCACCACTTGAGATATAAAAAGATACAATTATAGATGATGATGATAATGATTGCATTTAACACTACTTATTGCAATGTACTGAAACGGAATATTTTCCTTAATCTTCTTGGTAATCGAATGTTTGATTCTATTGAAGGCAATGAGTATTTATTTAGTTACGTATTCAACAAATAAAAACGTTTACCTAGTCTCCCTCTGACTAGAAAAGGCTTGTAGATAATCATTCCATAGTAGCTCAAGTAGTGTAGAATAGTTAAACATGGTGTGAATGTAATAAAAAAAGTCCGTCACGATGGGGCTGCGTAAACTAAACAGATTTCCCACATAAAGTTATACAATAGAGAAATCTCCATAGGAGTGCCGAACAGTTACGGAAACGGCCGAACTAGCTTTCGGCGGGAACGAATAGACCTCGTCCGTTACACTTAATAAAAATGCAAATATCTCGGTTAATATTCAAGATAGAAAATAAATGTATATAACAATATTTATAGTACATTTGCAATAAGATTGGTTCTATACAAGTTTTCGGTCCAACATATAGTAACGGGGATATTTTGAATACTCGAAATTCCCCGCCCCCTCCCGCTAGTCCGATTTCAGCTGTTAACGAACTTGATCTTTCTTTTTACATAAAACAATTAAATACTGAGTTTGATGACGATTAAACAAAAATTGCGACCGCTAGAGTTTTAACAGGCACACTCATATATATAGTTTTGAACGGACCTCATTTTAGTCATCCCCTGAGTAGGATCAATGGACATTTGAAGAAATTTTGAATGAGTATTACCCCAATTGCTGATTTCCCTTAAGGGAAATCTGCTATAACAACGGGGAATTAACTTATGATAACAAAAGAAATATATAACAATTAATTGTACATGTAATAGCCATGTTTTAATGTTTGGACATTTTAAAATAAATGTTAGTCAACGTTTATGTAAAAAAAAAAAAAAAATAGGTTTTTGCTAGGGGGTTTAAAACTAAATTTTCCTTCTAAATAATATGTATTTATATCGTAATTATCATTCTAATGACAGAACAAAACAACTAGAGAAGTTTATTAGACTTAAACTTGTATTTTCACTGAATAGTTAATATTATAAATTTATCTAACTAATAATGAGTATCACAAATTAAAATTCTTCGTATGCCTTTACCAGATATATAAATTTTAATATTCTACCGTCTTTTAGTTTCCTTCTTGTGTGAGGTTCAACTTTAGGAGTGTTCGACCGTTGATATAGCAAACTTCATCAGGTAGAACTCAGCCTGGAAGTATCTCTTATCCCTCTCATACCGAACGTGACTTCATTTCGTGACACCTAGCAAGAACTGCGGCACTTAACCCAAACCACTGAAATATCTCACCAAATAATTTTGACTATGGCCTGAAAAAAGTATTTAAGTTAGAGACTGATTTATTGTTATAAGATCGCTTGTAAATTTTATTTACACTTTCAGTTAATTTTTTTTTTCATTAAATTAAAGACAATTGTTTCCTACAGAGGAAATTCAAATACAGGAACTTTTCGGGATTTCCTGTTTAAGAGCTGCCACAAGCACACCCAAAGCATGACCACTAGAAGAAGCCGGTTGGAAGACCGGCGAAATATCGTGGGCCACCACAACTTAGACACCGCCGGAGATATGCCGCAAAAGACAAATGAAATTATAATATTTCTTACATAATAATTGTAATCATTATAGAACAATAAATTAATTAAATAAAAACAAAAAGTAAAAAAAAAAGAAGTAAAATAAAACATATGTAACATTACATATGTGTACAACAATTGGGATTTAGGAGTTACTGAATTAAAAATTTAAAATAAAATCCAACAGTTTTTCCCCATAAGCTGGACTCACCTGGAGGTACATTTAAAACATTTTCGGTCAAATTTTAGTTTTGATGTAATCGTTCAAAGATAGCGGTAATCTATCACTGAACCTGACTTTTTTACAGCCCTCTAAACTACACTTAGGGTAATGAGAGGGAATATTATGTACAAATCCAGTGAGTCACAGTGCTTGCTGGGCCTGTGTCAACCTCTGATGACACCACTGGTCATTCATTTCTTTGGGAAGTCATTCACTATAATTGTTTTAGTAACCCTTGAAGTAAACATTTATTACAGTGACTATGTCATAATAATCACTTTAATAGATGTTTACTCAAGTGGTTATTGTGAGAAACAGTTTTGTGTAACTAGAACAACAAGATAGGCCAACTATATTTTTGTTTAATTTAATTTTATTAACCAAATTGTTAAAATTACTTATTTATATATGCTTCCCAAAGACGTCTCACTTCTTCAGAATTTGTTAAAACGCTATTATAGCAGTGTTGTATTTTTTTATTACTATTAATGACGTTACAAAATATATGTAAAATCATCGGGTCTTTTTTACTTTACCCACTCCAGTTACAGTTTGAAGTAACAGTGATCATATGAAAATTAAAAAGACTCTAGTAGTTAGGTTGAAGTAATTCATTCAAACTGTTGCTAAGCTATATACATTTTATGCATGGACGAGGTTACCTGCATATTTCACGGTTGGTTTTTAAAAACGTGTATGTTTTTTTTTTTTTGAATAATGAATCTCATACAACTTAGTCGTGTTCTTAAATCAGTAGAAATAGAATATAGGGCTTTGCAGAGGTATGGATTATTGTATAAATCCAGAAGATCCATTCTCGACTCATACCTATGTGAGTTTATTTACAAAAGAATATAAGAGAACGTATTGGCCCCCTAAATGAATGATTCAACGAAATGTATATTGAAGTATAATTTTTGTTTACATTTAAAACTTGTTAAATACATTATTTCAAGCATATGTTCATTACTTTTAGCAGATTTCCCTTAAGAGAAATCAGCTATTGAGGTTCTACATGGTGGAATTTTCGAAATTTTTCTTCAAATGTCCATCGATCCTACCTAGTAGATGGCGAAAATGAGGTCCGTTCAAAACTGTATATATATATATATATATATATATATATATATATATATATATAGATCTATTTATCTATATATTTGTCTGTTACCGCTCTAGCGGTCGCAATTTTTGTTTGATCGTTACCAAACTCCATATTTAGTCGTTTTATGTAAAAAGAAAGATCAAGTTCGTTAACGGCTGAAATCGGACCAGTGGGAAGGGGGGGGGATAGAGGGGAGGATTTTCAAATATTCGAAATATCTCTGTTACTATACGTCGGTTCGAAAAATTGTACAGAATCAATCGTATTGCAAATTAAATGTACTATAAATATTGTTATATACATTTATTCTCTATTTTGAATATTGACCGAGATATTTGCATTTTTATTAAATCTTAGCGGCTACTGGACGAGTGACTTTCCCGTCAAAAGCTAGTTCGGCCGTTTCCTTAACTGCTTGGCTCTCGTGAATTTTTTTCTATTGTAAAACATCAAGTGGGAAATCTGCTTAGTTTACGCAACCCCTGCGTGACGGACGTTTATCAATTTAACAATAACGTAAATTACTGTTTTAGAAATGAGTAACTGGTCCGAGTAAAGTAAAAAAGACCCAAATCATCTTTTTAATAGTACGAACATTGATTTTAGTCTGTAATTTTGAATGTATATAATGTATTAGTCGAAAAAAATTACGGGTTCTTGTCTACACCCCACCACTCTTGCCCCGACCTCTTTAGGGTCTAATTGTACAAAATCAAACGGAAAAACTTCATAGTTTAAACGAGATCCGTCCCATAAACTCATTTTTGCGCCACGATTGAGGAAATGTGACTATACAGTAATCTATAGGCCCGGTAATGGGACCTATGCCTACAGTATAACTAAGAGCATTAATTCATAGGCTCTAATGCACATGGCTGCCTAGAGCTGCTAATTTGCATTTAGAGGTCCAACAACTTGATGTTTACGTCAACAGAGGAGCTTGTTTTGTCCAATTTGATGCTAGTGTCATGCTCAACAACGTGGTCATTGTGTCGCCAAGAATTAAACAGCTTGTTTAAGGAGAAAACACATTATCTTCAGGTAGTCGAGCTATTCTAATTTACAGTGCATTGTCGACTAAATAGAGATTATAATCACTAATTTAACTCACAATGGAGTTAGAGAAGATAAGTCCCAAACAATTAATTGAGTTAACCAACTATGCCTCTGACGTCATGTTTTCACAAGCTCAGGTTTTTGACAGCAATGTAAATCTACGTCACACACAGACACACATATATATTGTTTAAATTTATTTTGACAAGGTGGAAATTTTAGTTAATGGCAAAACGCAACGTGATTAAAAACAAACAATATTTTGTGAATAAAGAAAATGAGATAAGAAATGTGCATGGTATATTTACCAAATACTAGATAACCCGGCAAACGTTGTTTTGCCATATAAATTATTTCTAGTCTCGAGATAAATTCTTGTGTAGACAAAAGTAACTTACTTATTATAAGTGTGTAAGTATGTGGTATATGCATGAGATAGGCATGGAGCGCTATCAACGATAAGGGAATATAAAAATAACAAACGCCAAACAATATTATTTTTAAGTTATTATAGTTTATTTCTTAAAATTACATATCACATATTAATTACGACAGTAACACTAACAAACAACATCAATCTTTTAATGCTATAGCGTGAACAATATTTTTTGTTAGCCCATCTTTAGCGAGCACAAACAAACTGGATGGTTTACCCACTCGAGAGCTTGCTACGTACAATTGCCCGTGTGAAAAACATGGTGTACTCAAACCTAAGTCACAAATAGACATCGTTTGGCCTTGGGAATTGTTGATTGTCATTGCAAATTGAAGTTTTAATCGAAGTACAGTTAAAAACACTATAATTGATCAGTTGTCGAGCGGGATGATAATGATTAAATTACTAAAATGGCTATAAAAAAAATAGGGGTTGGTGATAAAAAAGTAAAAATTTAGGGTTGTATGTATTTTTTAATGCCACATTATAAAAAAATAAAAACAAAAAATGTCGTCCAAAAATTAAAAAAAAAAATGTTAAGGGTGAACAACCCTTATCAATTAGGAGTATGAAAAATAGATAGTAGCCAATTCTCAGACCTACTGAATACTCATATAAAATTTGGTAAAAATCGGTAAAACCGTTTCGGAGGAGTACGCTAACTAACATTGTGAAATGGAAATTGTATATATTAGATTTAAATAAACAGCAAGTAGATTAGATGTAGATGTAGCTATGCTTCTTCTGGAATCGAAATTCTTCTTTTCAAAACTCGAAACTTCGTAGGTAATCGATTTTTACACCGTACACAATTTTAATGTATCGATATTATCAGCTGAGTGGTACATCTCCATTGTTGTTAGTCTTGACGTGACCGCAGGAGAGGTAAAGTCAAACTTTTTATAATAGTGTATTACTCCTGAAGAGCGAAACATGAAAATAAATTGTGGAGCTAATTTTGTGTTTTTCATCTATTGTCCTTTGACCCAAATCGTTATTTTTCATTTTTAGAGTTTGGATTGTTTTATTTATGAAGCGTGAAGATCCAGTTTAACGGCGATTTGTGATGGAAACCTAGTTAGTTATGATAAAAAAACAAAAAAAAACAGTTAATATAGTATCCTTAGAGCTGATTTTGCATTTGGCAGAGTGTTGCTAGTGTCTTTTAACTCATTGTGATTGCCATATTTTTTTTTTAGTAGTCTAATTATTTCCGCTTGTTCATTTATACAAAAGTTGTTGTTGTTCTGTTATTATACAAAAATTTGTTATTTTTAGTTGTCCCAAAATTCTATTTTCCGTTTTCTGACTTAATTAACTTTGTGAAGAGGGTGAAAGGTTGGCGATAATGGTGATAGTTTTAAACTAAATACGTTGAAGACAATACGTCAGAGAGATACGACTTGGAAGGGGAGGGGTGGGTGTTGAAGGCAATGGGAGAGGATGCCCATGAAGAGAGAACTTTAGTGGGATCATAATGAATGACCTCATAGATTTAGATGATAATTAAGATATTTGGGCGAGAGGCGCAGAATGTGATAAATGAAATAAATTGTGTTGGTAGCTAAATGATGATATAGATAATGTAAGCTACAGCAATGCAGTCGACGATGTCAATGCCCATGGAATCAGTTTTGAAGGATTACCGGCCATGTTAAGTAGTTTAACTTTATTTTTTTCAACTAGTAATATATTTTTAGTGATTTTTTTTTGTTTTTAGAACGATTCAATGTGAGCAAAAAACCATGGCACCCTAGATAATGGTTATGTTTTTGAAACTTTTTTTTTGAAAAATGTGGGAATTTATGAATTTAAATTATTTTAATGTAGGCCAATTCACCAAGATTTAGGAAGAAAGATATTTCTTCCAAAATATTGATATTTCAACATAGATGTCATTGTTAGTTGTCAGATTATAAGGAAAATACCAGTCCAATACCCAGGCAGAATTCTGCAAGTATAAAACTCTTTTAGCAAATTTCTCTTACGGGAAAGTCAGCTATTGAGATTGTAATATGATGGGATTTTCGAAAATGTCTTCAAATGTCCACGAAAATGAGGTCCGCTCAATATTATATATATATCTTTGTTAACACTCTAGCGGTCGCAATTTTTGTCTGTTCGTTACCATACTCGATATTTAAACGTTTTATGATAAAAGAAAGACCAAGTTTACTTTATTACCTAAAGTTCGCCCAGTGGAAAGGGGGAGGGTGTTAGAGGGGGATTCTAAAATTCGTAATCTCCGTTATTATGCATGGGATCGAAAACTTTTATAAAACCAATCTTATTAAAAATGCAATATTCTATAAATGTTGTTATGAACAATTTTTCGTTATCGTGTTTATTAACCGAGATAGTTGCATTTTTTAGTTTTTGATAATCTGTAAACCCCTACTCCTACTCATGCCATATTAACAATAAGCTGTTATATTATGAAGCACTTCATTTGGAGTCAACATACCAAATACTGCTCTCATTGAACTTTTACTTTTCGAGATGAATGCAAATACGTGACTCACGTGGGAAACTGGTTAGTTAACGCAGTCTCTGCGTGACTGACTTTAATGGTTCTGGAAAAAGGCAAAAACACTTGAGATCAAATTATTTTTATATTTCGCGTTAACGGAATGCAAAATTTGACTAAAATTACTTGTCTGATGTGGGTGTGTGTACGTGCGTGCTTGGGTGTGTGTTTGTGGATGTGCGAGAGAGAATTGAGCGATCTCACTTTTGCGTTTGCATTGTTTCGTCGTTTGTAGTGGTAATAATAGAGAACAAGGGAACTATTCTCTTTGATTCAGAGGGAACTATTTGTGTGAGAGCACGATGTACTGAAGACCTCAGACATTCTATTCATCACTATATGGAGTAAATTTAGTTTGCCTGTTAGATGAAGAAAACAGAAGCCAAATACCACAAATTAAAGACATTCGTACATTGTTGATAAGGCAAAATAGTTTGAGGAGTCAAGTTGTTGGGAATGCAATTTAAGTTGTCTAGCCTAGATGAAGTTGAAGAAAATTGAGGAGCAGCGCGTTCTCTTATCACCAAGCCTTTATTAGAGAACCGACAGGTAGGCCGCCTTAGGAATCATCCAATTTCTCTCAGGGGGGACAACACACCCGACTCCTGCTGTTCATATTGCCCCATTTGCCCCAAGCCTACTCACTCCACGTCTCTTCTCGTCTAGAATGACGTGAGTGGAAGTTTTCGAACTGCTTATTTTTTTCTTTTCATTATCTTCGAAATCTGAAATCTCAGTATATATATATATATATATATCATTGTTAACACTCTAGCGGTCGCAATTTTTGTGTGTTCGTTACCATACTCGATATTTAATCGAAGTTTTGAAGTTTTACAATAGAGAAATCTGCATACTGGTAACACACCACCGTGAGTAAATACAAAGGGTAATGAGAAATCTTTCAGTTAATTTTAATAAATTCCCAGCTGAAACGGGTTCTGAATTGTAAGAATAATTTATATTTTAATAACTCAAATTTTAGTAAACCAAGAACTAAAGAAGGGAAGGGCGGATGAACAGAACGTATTTGCATAAATCTCACAAAGTAAGGAAGGTAAGGTAAGGTTAGAAACGACATGTAAGGTTAGAGGAAGCTTCCACCAGAGCTGAACAGTTAACGGAAACGGCCGAACTAATCCATCCAACATACCCCTCCACCACATGTCCCATAGACTTCATAAAAATGCAAATATATCGGTTAATATTCAAGATAGAGAATAAATGTATATAACAGTATTTATAGTACATTTAATTTGCAATAAGATTGGTTCTATACAATTTTTCGATCCGATGCATAATAACGGAGATATTTCGAATTTCCGAAAATCCTCCCTTCTAAACCCCCCCTCCCCTTGGCCCGATTTCAGCTGTTAACGAACTTGATCTTTATTTTTATATAAAACGACTAAATGTCGATTTTGGTAACGATTAAACAATAATTGCAATCGCTAGATCGGTAACAGACAAATATATATATATATATATATATATATATATACAGTTTTGAACGGACCTCATTTTCGTCATCTCCTAGGTAGGGTCGATGGACATTTGAAGAAAAATTTCTAAAATCGCGTCATGAGTACAACCTCAATAGCTGATTTCCCTTGAGGGAAATCTGCTAATAAAAAATAATGAATAAATAACAGAATATAATTAAGGGAAACCTGTTAAAAATGCATCTAATACTAATAAAAAAATGATTTAAAAAAAAATAGTTACAGTTAATGGAAGCAGTAAAACTACAATTGTAGATTTTGAAATTTACTGGAATGTAACTTAATTTATATATTAAGTGGTGGAATGAGCTGAATTCTTCAACATATTTTATTAACGGAAATCACTTACAATTAGCCAGAAAAAGGATGGTTATTTGGCAAAATTATTGCTTACTTCGACACTATTATCTTTTATAAAAATCGAAATAGTGCCCTAAACATTGAGTATTTGAAGAAACATAGTAATTTATACTGGGTAATGTTACACTAGATAGCGAGAGGAGCAATATAAGAGTGAAGTGGTGTAGTATGAAAAGCGCCTGCAATGGGCTGGAATAAACAGAGGGGCGATGAAGGGAGATGGTTAAACACAACCACTGCAGCGCCTGTTTGTCCTCCCCTACCGACACTTTCAACAACTAGCCAGCGACACTGATTAGACCAAACCCCTTCATGCTCTCTACAACTTTATATACTCTCAGCCTTCCTCCTTCACATTTTATAACAATAGGTAGCATTAACAAATGGAAACCTGTTTCAATACGACCGACGCGCCCGGGAGGAATTTTATTAAAATATATACATGCAAGCCTGTATAAAATGGAAGAGGCAACACCATTAAGCTATATTTGTTTAGAGAGGGAAATCAAAACGTATGACATTTATTCCATAACATAAAACCTTTCATTCAGTCGTGACATTATCGTCCGTTCTAAACACAACATAGATCTAATTGATGGTTTTCAGAATGTATTACATCAAAGATGTTTGTAATTAGGTTTCTAACATCAGATCACAATTCTTTCATGACGTAGAGTATGTCTAAGCCTAACAAAACATTTTTTTTTAAATATCCTGTACTGTCAAATACTACAAATAATTATCGGTATACAAATGAATGGTGCAAATACACACACACACACACACACACACACACACACACACACACACACACTCACGCACGCACGCGTTTTTTAAACATACTCGTCGAATAATATATATATATATATATATATATATATATATATATATATATATATATATATATATTATAATATATAAAAATAAATTATTGGTGCAGGGAGAGTTTACACTTTGCTAAAAAAATCGAAATATTCTGAGAACTAGATAGCATCTAGTTGTATTCTCCTGTGTATCCTGCAAATCGTAGAGTCATCAAACATATGATTCACTCTCAGATTATTGATATTCATGGAATGGGTATGGCTTGGGTTTTAATGTGTATTTAAGTGTTAAATATGTAAGTAACCTCGTAAAGAGTTCAACTTTTTTTTTTTTTATTCTATTTGTCGTTACATCATTATTTTCCGGGAGTTAACACATACTTTAGAATCTCTAAATATTTAAATGAGCAGAATAATATCATCAGGCGTCCCCCTATTAGCCGAATCAACTAACGTCATGGTTAGGGCATCCCATAACATTCCTTTTATCTCAGTTACAGTTTCTAAGCTAAGTTGTATTCTATTTAAGCTAGACTTCAAACAAATGTTAGACAAGAGTGCCTTCTGCCACCTGATTTAATTAATATTTTCATTGAAGGGGCAATACTTAAAGTGAAAGTGAATCCTTTAATTTGTACTTGGGCTAACCGAACTAGAGATGAATAGAATGCTGCATGTCCTAAAAGAAGTCGTAGGTCAATTTAAACTTGCATGAGCATAAACTTAACAATTTCGGTAGTAGAGAATTATCAACGCCAAGAATATATAATTATTAGAATTGTAAATATTATCCTTAAAAAGTTTTGTTACTTAGGAAACATCATTAGTGATGACAATGATAGTAGAGCTGAAATCGATAGAACAATATCACGTGCTAAACATGCCTTCCAAGTCAAAAGGAGGATTTTAATTAATAAGCATGGATACTAAGTCTTTTGTTCTGAGTGTACTGCTTTACGGGAGCAAAAGTTGGACACTTGGGGGAAGATGGAGGCCTAGAAGATATTTTTTCTAAGATAGCAAACACTTTATAGATTTTGGTGGGTGTAGAAAAATTAAAAGGGCAGCTTCCGAAAGGATATAATGTTTGCGACTACAAGGGATCATGCTTTTGATTGCAAACACATTGCGCCGATACTGAAAGAAAGTAAACTTACTGTTACATACACAGTTAACAACATTATTGAACTACTTAACAATCCAAAATACGTTAACTTAACAGAATGGAACAGGTTTGTCCAAAAAGGTTTTATTGTTGATTCGACTTTATTTTGGAGGAAGGGTTCTGCAGAAAAACCAACACCCCCCTGATGCCCATTTCATAACACTGAACCCACTTCCATTCATTCACTTGTTCATATTCTGGCACGGAAATGGGATTTACTGAGAATATTTATTATAGCCAGTCATTAGGGAAATAGAAATGCATTACGTTTTTGACTGTGAATATTACGATTATTGTGTTCTTAGCAGTAGTCTCTTAGCCAAAAATACTGACCTTCAAGACCTATCTCAGTATTGTGGCCTGATATATAAATATACTATACTGACTAATAATTCTCTTTATTATATAAGACAAGAGGCTTATTTATGGAATTATCTACTTTCAGTTTATTTCATATGAGCCCCAGTATATAAATACCATAAAGACATATGTTCAGAAATATATTACTTCCTGAAAAGAGAAACTTAAGGTATTAATAAATCTCCTTTGACTAATTAATCAAAGATATTTGACTTATATGAAAAATAATTAATGGCACCCATTAAGATCAAATATTAAATTGCATGAAGAATCTTTTATGGCGCCAACAGTCACTAAAACGAATTGTGAACATTTACAAGCGAGAAAGAGATTAAGCTATTTACATAAAAGTGTCTACACAAAGTTGAAGCAGATCAACGTCGTGTTTTAATTCAAATTACCAAGCTGACTCTCGTCTTTTCTGACGTTGGGCTGTGATTACCATGAACCCAGGTCAGATCTGCATACGGCGACAGATGTAGCGGGTCCCTCGCTTCGGGTGAGAAATTAATTTCACCACTGGTAAAACAGCTTGGCAGGCAGTCTGCGACACCCGTGGTTATTTTGTGAGCTCGTTAAAAGGTTTATACAAGCCTCGTGACAAAACGTTTGTCCTGACTTTATGCTTTTAATTTTTGAGGAGTATTTCAAAAGTTTGTGACAACAGAAGGCTTTTCGTTTGAAAACAAGTGCAAACGGGATACTCTACTACAAGGTTTATTCCCTTATAATAAAAATAGGCTTCATGCTAAATTTAGTTAAATGGTTTTTGAAATAATGTCAACTGAATATCAGTTTTACTTGAAATATAAGTTTGTTTACAGGCTATAGCTAGAACTCAGCGAAAGCACTGAAAAACATCCATCGTCTTCAAATTTATTGAAACCGGTTTAGAATAATATAAAAAAAGGAAAATTACATTTTCTGAGACAAGGTTTCGATTTTAATGTAACAGTATACTGGTTTTTGGTGGCATATTGGTTAGAATTTGTGTTACAATGAATGGGTTTTATAAATTAAGTTGATTTCTGATTTTCATTAACAGGGATATCCAATATAAAGAATGGCTCTTCAGTTATAAGTCTAATCTCCAAAATACAATGGTCAACTTGACTGATGGATTGTTTGTGGCCTTGGAATGTTCCCTCAACCCACCACATATAGTCAAGAATACCAATTTGGACAGGCAAATAATATTTTCTCCATCTTTTCCTTGTTGAAGGACTGGAGAGGGATCAGACGGGTCGGGATATTATCTTGCCGTCATAGATTCTATGGGATTCGTTGTAATCCTTTGAAGGGCCTTGAAGATATCCTCTGAGGCCACGGTTTGACCCTCTAAGAAACTTATTAAAGAAGCCGCCACAAAGGCCTTCCACTCTCTGCCCGTACAGGGCCCCTTCTTCCTCTAATTTGATTAGGTCGCTCAGCCACTATCACTCTCTCTCTCTCTCTCTCTCTCTCTCTCTCTCTCTCTCTCTCTCTCTCTCTCTCTCTCTCTCTCTCTCTCTCTCTCTCTCTCTCTCTCTCTCTCTCTCTCTCTCTCTCTTTCTCCTCCTTTTCTTTCTTTCTCTCTCCGCTACACACCCACACACAAACTTTTTTTTATCTTCTTTCTCTGATTGAACCTCAAGGCATAACCCATTTCGCAAGTGCTGTCAATTCATTACATATTAACTTTGAAAGTGGTTCTTTCAGGGATATGAGCTTTTCAGTTGTCCAGTAGTATGTGCCCAACCACACATACTCCCACCAAGCAACATTTCAGAATGTTCAGACGCCCAATAACATGAATGTTTCAAAGGACTAGTGGATTGTGTGCAAAGACTATGCCACTCTCGGAAATGGTATTTATTTGAGCTCATTCCAGGGCCCAAACAAGGATTAATCTCATATTAATTTATTTAGGCGTAGCAAAGAGAGATTTATTTGCCCATAATTATTTTTATTCCATATCTCGAGTAACTTCTGAGGTGGACACTGCACATGGCTTTCTTGCACTCCTATTAAATAAAATATTTAAATTGCTTCCCGGCACTTTATTTAAAATTATTCCATTTGTTAGTGTCGTACGTAATCTCCCTTTATACGCATCATATCAAAAAATATCATAAATTATAAATCTTTTTGTTGTTAAAAAAAGTTCTTATGGATATGTTCTGTAGCTCAAATAGGTATGGAGAATTTTGGGCTGACATTTCTGATTAATTAATGGTTCAGAAAGGGGTTGTGGAAATAAACTTTGCTCTATGTGAAACTTTTTAATGGCTTTAAAATATTCACTTGAGATTAAAAAGTTCAATTTTGTCGTGTTAGTTTATCAAGAGAAGGCACCATTTTAATCATTTCGTACAATGAAATGCACTGTCAACTGTAATAATACTTCTATGCAAATTACATGCTTCATACTTTTTTTTATATACGGCAAAAGCACATATAACAAAAGTTGCTCTACCTACAAAAACAAATGATTTTTGTTATTCGCACAACCGCCAGGAAAACCAATAGGAAACGACATATCGTGATTATTCATAGTAACCCTTATGTAAAACCCCCACCACTGTTAGTCTATAAGGGTGTTAATATTCAATAATGTCTAAGGTAGGTTAATAGTAATATCCATTCCATTGTTCTGTCCAATGTCAACGAATTCGGTTCAGCCATTTACGTTTGACAAGAGGGAAAACCTAAAGTCAAAAATTATTAAAATGATTCCAATTCCATATGAAACGAAAACGTGAAATTTTCTATAGAGCAAAAGCCTATTTCGTGCTTCCCCAAAACTATTGACGATAATTACATTCAACCTAAATATAAAAAAAAAAAAAAAAAAAAAAAAAAAAAAAGAATAAAAGAAAACAAACGATTTTACTAATATGATTCAGAATTTAATTAGCAGTTCAGTTTTTTTTTTTTTTTTTTTTTTTAAATTTTAATGAGGAGGTGTATAAGTGTGTGTGTGTATATATATATATATATATATATATATATATATATGTATACATACCAGTATACAGGTAAGTAGATATAAAAATGTCTAGAGGTGACTCTACTGTTCAAAAGAAAGAAAATTGTCCATATGATGTGTGTTCCTAATCCTAATAGTATTGGAGAGAAATTTATATTTATGATTTTTCAATGTATCCATTTTTATATGACATAAATCCCGATACAGCAGATAAATTACTGCTATTGGATGTTTTCTGGCTTTGTTATTTTGAAGGGTATTAAATTCTCTTTAATAAACATTTATTAGCAAATTATCCTCAAGGAAATCAACTGATGAGGTAGTGGTTTTAATCGAAATTTCGGATTTACAAATAGTTTTAATAGAATATGAAAATAAAAACATTAAAATCAATTTTAAAAACCTCTAATTTGAAAACTGAAAACCATCCTCTGAAACAACTTAGAGCTCTTAGATTTTAAAGAAAACTTCTTCAACCAATATGCTTTGTAGCCTCACAATCCTATTCCTTGAGGCTTTAACAAGTTTTGGAAAGCAGCAAATCTAAATTAAAAACAACGGCCATTTTACGATTCAGTTTTTCTTTCTTATTCTTATGCTCCAAACAAATTCCCGTTAATGAACTAGAACTCATTTATTGTCATTTCTAATTATTTTTGCTTCAAATTCTATGTCTAAAAGACCTTCTTTTACAAAAACAGAAGAAAAAAAAACAAGAAATAACCACTAATGTGAAGAAACATGCAATAAACACTTAAACTTCTCCTTCCCTTTTTCCTGTAGTGGTGGCACTTCAAGAACAACATTCTGCCGTTAACTATTGCTTGTCGGTATTGAGGATGGATTTTTTCTGAAATAGAAATTATGCGCCCATGAGTCAAAATTTGCACAAGAGGTAATAACAAATATCCACAATCTTGATTTTTGGGCAGATGCTAGTGAAAACCTTCACAAGAGGTAATCTTTGTTTTCTAACACAGATTTAGTATTCGCTTGTGGGGAGGGTTAATTGGCAACACTTGGATTGGACCACACATTCTCCTGGACAATTTAAATGAAGATAATTATTTAGAATTTTTAGATGCCTTGGCAGAACTTTGGGAAAATATTCCCCTCGACGTTAGGGAAAGATTAATTTTCAAAATGTCGATTGTCCAGCGATTAACAGACTCACTGTCTGGGAATGTTTGAACAGATACTACCCTGGAAGGTGGATTGGAAGAAGTCCGCCAATCAATTGGCCTGCTAGATCACCGGGCTTAACCCCCTAAGGTTATTATGTTTGAGGAAGAATGAATGAATTAGTTTATGAAATAGTAATAACAGATCGCGAACACTTATTAACTCCGTATTAATGAAGCATCATTGACAATTAAGGAAGATTTAATGTTTAATATCACCGCAGCAGAAATAAAGAAGAGAAAAATGAGATACTTAAGTATTTTTTGCTTATTTCCTCAAAATAGCTATATTTTCTTTTGTAAAAGAACGTTTTTTAGACATGAATTTGAAGTAAAAATAATTACAAATAAAACCACAAAAAATGAGTTTGTATCCTTTAACGAGAATTTGTTTGGAGCACAACAATATGATAGAAAAAATAAAGCGTTTTTGAATGAAAGTTTTTTTTAAAATACATTTGCTGTTTTGAATTTGGATTGTATAGTTAGAAAGAATATTGGCCTAAGAAGTTTTTCTTAAAATCCATTAGCTCTAAGTTGATTCTGGGAATGGTATTTTGAGCTTCAAACTCACAGGGCTTTTAATTACGTTTATTTTTTTTTTTTTTTTTCAAATTCATTTTCAAAGTTATAAAAATTTGTAAAACTGAAATTGCAAATGAAAATAAACAACTACTATAGAGATTTTAAAGACCTTCAAAATGACTTAAAGACCAGATAACATTCAATAGCAATAATTTATCTACTGCAGATGGATTTGTTTAATAATACATAGGTGCACCAAAAAATCAGACAAATCGATTTTCTCCAATACTATTAGGATCAGGAACGTACATCAAATGGACAAAAGTGTTCCTTATGAATAGTAGAAACTCCTATAGAAGTTTGTTTGTAACAGTCAGAACATCCATATTCAGACAGGTAGCATTCATTTTACTATCCCGGTGTTTCATATTTTGACAGTAATGCTAATGTTACTACTATATGAATATAAATGTTGAGTGTGTTTAAAAACTGGTAATTATGTTTATAAGATAATTGCAATTATAACCACCGAAGAGATATCTCTGTTTTTCTTATAATATTTTTTAATTCATATAGACCGGAATAAGGAATCTGGAAAACTGTCAAGATTCATCTAAAAAATAAATCATTCTTTTCAAATGCGATACATCATTATTCAATAAGTGATACATCTCAGGCTATGAAACAACATGATTTGTGTAATGCACAGATTTTTTGTTGTTATTTGCCTACGTACATGTAGGACTTTATTTCCTTCATAACAAAGCATTTTATTCTTATATGTTACTAATGAGTACGATCAACGATGATAACAATAATTATAAAAACTAATTAAATTCGATTCCAAATCTTTTGTCCGTTACTACGAACAAGTAATTACCTCTCTACGCTGAGGTTAGATAAAAAGCAGCTGAGGAGTTTTAATTTGTTGTGCTGTAAAGTTTGGAATGTTTTGTGAAATGAATACAATTGATTAAAGAACAAAACAACAAAAGGTCTCATATTTCGGTATTGCTAAGATTTTTCCAATAAGGGAGTGAGGTACTGCCAAAGAAGATGAAAAGTGGGATGTTTTCAAACTGTCAAAAACTTTTTTCTCGCTCAAGGCATTTTAAGTTCTTTATTCACAGAGTGCGAACCTGCTATTCTTTTTCATCCATTTTTTAGACTGTTCAATACCTTGGTTCAGCCTTAAGGCTCCGTCAATTTTTTTTTTACTTAGACTCATGAATTCTTAAAATATATTTAAACATTTAGAAATTGAAAAGGATACGAACAAAGGCGAATTAAAAGTGTATAAAATGAAGTAGGAAAATGTTAAAGTAAAATCCGCCCATGTAGGGTAAATTAATAATACACTAGCTCTTTACAAAATATTTCAAACAAATGCCCTCGTTTGTAATTCCTTCTAAAGACAAAAAACAACTGCACAGTAAAATTCAAACTGACAGTTTTAATGTTGTAATATTAAAATAAATTAGCAACTTTCTAGCAGACTAGGAACATTATACAAGCTCGTTGCAGTAAACAGAAATGGCGACCCTCCAAAACTTCTCTGAACATGAGACAGTTATTAATAATGCAATTTGTAACATCTTTTATATAGTGTGGATGTGGGTGGGGAAGATATCAAATTCTTATTTTGCAGGATGTGGGGTGGGGCAAAATATCACATTCTTATTTTGTAGGATGGGGGTGGAGGAAGATATCACATTCTTATTTTGCAGGATGTGGGTGGGGGAAGATATCACATTCTTATTTTGCAGGATGTGGGTGGGGGAAGATATCACATTCTTATTTTGAAGGATGTGGGTGGGGGAAGATATCACATTCTTATTTTGCAGGATGGGGGTGGAGAAAGATATCACATTCTTATTTTGCAGGATGGGGGTGGAGGAAGATATCACATTCTTATTTTGAAGGATGTGGGTGGGGGAAGATATCACATTCTTATTTTGCAGGATGGGGGTGGGGGAAGATATCACATTCTTATTTTGCAGGATGTGCGTGGGGGAAGATATCACATTCTTATTTTGCAGGATGGGGGTGGAGGAAGATATCACATTCTTATTTTGCAGGATGGGGGTGGGGGAAGATATCACATTCTTATTTTGAAGGATGGGGTGGAGGAAGATATCACATTCTTATTTTGCAGGATGTGGGTGGGAGAAGATATCACATTCTTATTTTGCAGGATGGGGGTGGAGAAAGATATCACATTCTTATTTTGAAGGATGTGGGTGGGGGAAGATATCACATTCTTATTTTGCAGGATGTGGGTGGGGGAAGATATCACATTCTTATTTTGCAGGATGTGGGTGGGGGAAGATATCACATTCTTATTTTGCAGGATGGGGGTGGGGGAAGATATCACATTCTTATTTTGCAGGATGGGGGTGGAGGAAGATATCACATTCTTATTTTGCAGGATGGGGGTGGGGGAAGATATCACATTCTTATTTTGCAGGATGTGGGTGGGGGAAGATATCACATTCTTATTTTGAAGGATGGGGTGGGGGAAGATATCACATTCTTATTTTGCAGGATGTGGGTGGGGGAAGATATCACATTCTTATTTTGCAGGATGTGGGTGGGGGAAGATATCACATTCTTATTTTGCAGGATGGGGGTGGAGGAAGATATCACATTCTTATTTTGAAGGATGTGGGTGGGGGAAGATATCACATTCTTATTTTGCAGGATGGGGGTGGAGGAAGATATCACATTCTTATTTTGCAGGATGTGGGTGGGGGAAGATATCACATTCTTATTTTGAAGGATGTGGGTGGTGGAAGATATCACATTCTTATTTTGCAGGTTGGGGGTGGGGGAAGATATCACATTCTTATTTTGCAGGATGGGGGTGGAGGAAGATATCACATTCTTATTTTGCAGGATGGGGGTGGGGGAAGATATCACATTCTTATTTTGCAGGATGTGGGTGGAGGAAGATATCACATTCTTATTTTGCAGCATGTGGGGTGGGGAAGATATCACATTCTTATTTTGCAGGATGGGGGTGGGGGAAGATATCACATTCTTATTTTGCAGGATGTGGGTGGGAGGAAGATATCACATTCTTATTTTGCAGGATGGGGGGTGTGGTAAGATATCACATTCTTATTTTGAAGGATGTGGGTGGGGGAAGATATCACATTCTTATTTTGCAGGATGGGGGTGGGGGAAGATATCACAATCTTATATTGCAGGATGTGGGTGGGGGAAGATATCACATTCTAATTTAGCAGGATGGGGGATGAGGAAGATCACATTCTTATTTTGCAGGATGGGGGTGGGGGAAGATATCACATTCTTATTTTGCAGGATGTGGGTGGGGGAAGATATCACATTCTTATTTTGCAGGATGTGGGTGGGGGAAGTTATCCTATTTTGTTTTCGAAGGAGAATGGGGGCTGATAATACAATCATTTTGTAGGAGAGGGTAGGGACAGATATTGCATTATTATTTTGCAGGATGTGGGGTGGGAGACGATATCCCATTCTGTTTTTGAAGGAGAATGGGGGCTACTAACACAATATTTTTGTAGGAGAGGGTAGGGACAGATATCGCATTATTATTTTTCAGGATGTGGGGTGGGAGAAGATATCCCATTCTTCCACGGCAGTGTTTGTTGGAAGTGAAGAATGTTTACTTGGAGATAGAGAAAAAACGTCCAATTCTTCACAATTTGTTTATTTCAGAGCTAAGCGCTTTCAAAGACTAATGTCTCCATCTTCAGAGCTACTTGCATGCGCTCATTGGGAAAGACAGCAAGCGACTCAATGGGTCGCTTGCTGTCTTTCCCAATGAGCGCATGCAAGTAGCTCTGAAGATGGAGACATTAGTCTTTGAAAGCGCTTAGCGCTGAAATAAACAAATTGTGAAGAATTGGACGTTTTTTCTCTATCTCCAAATATCCCATTCTGTGTTCGAAGGAGAATGGGGGCTGATAATACAATCTATTTTTGTAGGAAAATGTGAAGCAGATTTTCATTCTTCTTTTTGTACGCAAGCGGGAGCAGGTATCACATTCTATTTTTGTAGGGTGGGGTAGAAATGAATATGATTTTGGTGTGGTTCTTTGTCTGGTTCTCGGTATTTTGGGTCGTATCGACCTAGATTAGAGAAGAATTGGTCTAGGCTTGTTGTTGAGGGTCGACTCTCTGCTCTCCTTAATTGCATTGTTATTCCAAATTGATTCCGTCTGTGATAACTCGTTCACCCAGATTTTCCCGTATATCCAATCTTTTTTTACATTCAATATAAAACAATGGGCATTGTGCAGATGCAAACAATAAGAGGAAACAGTTTTTTAGTCCTCACTGTTGTGCGCTGATGTTTGGGTCGTCATAAATCCAATAAAAACATTTTTATACTCTAAAATTTTTCAAAATGAGAAAGAAAATGTAATCATTAATGAAAAAAATTACACCAAGAAATGTCTAAATGAGTTTATCATATATTCATCCAAATATATTATTATATTTATTTATATATTTAAATTTTATGTATATATTTATATATGTATATATATATATATATATATATATATATATATATATATATATATATATATATACACTATCCAAAATATTATATATTCAACGGATCATAGAAAGTTTAATAGAGCCAGAGTCATGTAGGAATAACGACAAAACTCAGACAACATTAGACTTCAAAATCCCTTATCCATAAAACTTGTAAAGTAAGCATTTCTATTTAGCGGACTTCTCTAAAGGAAATAAACAATTCAGGATGTACCTCATTATATCATTTTCGAAATATCTCTTCAAATGTTAATTGTTCCTACATGAAAATGAAATTTGTACAAATATACAGGGTATATGTGAATAGGTTGTTTCACACCACTGACCCCTCTTCTTAACAAACATAATTTGTTTTCATAGTTGTACATAAATAAGCTATGTTATATATAACATATTAATGAAGCATTTTTATTTGTTATTCCTTATCACTTTCACGACTCTATTTCATTTGTAAAAATATTAATAAACTCTAAAGACAAATCTGGCTTTCCTAAAATAAAAAATATTGAGGCCATTCAATTTGATTAAATTATAAATGCATGGTTAAATTGACTATACATTTATGAGTATATCTTGTTTATGTTTTTTTAGTTAACGAAAGCTAATATAACAAAATTTAGTCTGTATAAAAAAATAAACAACTTTTCCTAGGTGTATTTTTACAGAAATATGGCGAGTTTTCATTTCATGACTTCCTTAGAAGTCCCACTCCTGTTTGTCTCTAGAAGTGCTAGTATAGCTTTTAATAATGGAAGAGTTAATGCTAATTCACCTACGAGTTTTGTTTAGTTGGGTTTAGTCGTTTTGTATCTAATAAAACTGTTAATACCCGATATATCTTGTTTATACTTCGTTATAGAAAAAAAGGACATGTCAAAAATTACTTTAAATAACAAGGTAAAAAACCTTTAGCCTAGGACAGAGTTGAGAAACGGGAAAGTTTGAGATAAAAATAAAGTGTATTTCAAAACAGACTTCCGTGAATTCGTATGAAAATTTACAAAATCCAAGCCACAAGTAAATTAAATGTAATATAATGATAGAGAAGAAAGAATGAATATTTATTTGGACCAACACATAAGTATTATACACAAATGGATGTTATATTACAAAATTTGTTACAAAATTAAAAGATTTTAGTACAACTTGGGACGTAGTCGTCCTTCAGTCATTGCACCTAAATTATATTGAGTGGCTCCACTTGACATCGGAAGGCAGGAATGATATTTCGTCACAAGTTGTTGAAGATGAACTGAAATAGGAGCAACCTCCAATTCCCTGTGGATTTAGCTGCTCCTAACAAACCAAGGAGCATTTGTCGCTATCCGAAATACTTTGCTCTGGAAGGACTGTAGTTTCTTTTTGTGTGTGTTGCTGATGCCCAGGTAATATAATGATAAAAGTATTAATTAATAATTATGAATAAAAGAAACAAAGAAGGAACATTAAAAAAAAATAAAAAAAATATTACTATATATATTGGGATATATGATGTTTTCAATTCTAGACCACTTGCTCTTTTTACTAAATTTTTATTAAAAAATTAACTTTCATTGTATTGTATAACATATTAGTGATGTAAAACCACCAGTAAAAATGAAAAAAAACGTAGTATTCACCAACGGACCAATTACGTCAACTAAGTGCTATTTATTATTTTCATTAGTTTTCGCTTTTGTCTTTCCAAAAGGCTCCAGCTATATAATACGATCGTATGTTCTATTCTTCCATCAAATGTTCCCAGGCTATTTTCAATAATGAATAGTTTGTAGTTAATGACCAGTCATTACTTGAATTAATTTAATATTTATTACTTTTAACGTTTTTATTTTTTTATGTGCTGTTGAATTGTTAAAGAGTTTCTTGTCTTACCGTACCTTTAGTCTTAGTTTTTATTTATTTATTTTTTATACAACTGTTAATGAGTTGTCTACTAATGTGTATGGTTAATCAATTACTACTATAATGAAACTATATTCATTCTATACAGCTGTCATGAGTATTTATTGCAATATAAATATAAAAAAAGGTCAGTGATTTTCTTACATCTGTGAAATAGAAAAGAAAAAGGAAAGAGAATAACTAGAAAATGGTTTGGTATCATTGTGCTAGGAAGTGAAGGAAGGCTTCGATCCAAGGAATATGTGCCAGCCTGCCCTCTTCTCTTCTCACCAACTCCAGTTCTTTCTTCTCGGATTTACTTGTCTTTCTTTTACACTCACCTCATAATATACCGGAAATACCTCAGGTCTTATTGATATATCCAATAGAATACTTTTCATTCTGAAACAAAGAAGCGAACTTGGGCCTAATATATTTTATTCTTCACTCAGTTAATATACATGTTTCCAACGAATAAGAATTTAATATTAAACTTGGTGTTTTACCCGACTTACATGGGTCGAATGTTTAATGGCGATAATATAAATATTGTACTAATTTAACCCTAAGTATTTTGATCACATAATACATAGGTGTGTCCTGAACAATTCACTTGTTAGACAAACCCATGAAGGGAAAGTCCGTCTTGCAGGGGCTGCGTAAATTAAGCAGATTTCCCACGTGAAGTTATAACATTGAGAAATCTCCATACGAAAGCCGAACATTTCCTCAACTGTTCGGCATTCATATGGAGATTTCTCTATATTATAGCTAACTTTCGGCCGAAACGAATGGAACCGACCTTACCCGATCATCTCTTCGTTACCCGCAAACACTTAATAAAAATGCAAATATCTCGGTTAATATTCAAGATAGAGAATAAATGTATATAACAATATTTATAGTAAATTTAACTCGCAATAAGATTGGTCCTATACTATATTTTGATCCGACGTATAGTAACGGAGATATTCCGAAATTCTCCCCCTCTAAACACCCCCCTTCCCACAGATCAGATCTAAGCCGTTAACGAACTTGTTCTTTCTTCTAACATTAAACTATTGAATTCCGAGTTTGGTGACGATTAAAAAAATATTGCGACCGCTAGAGTGTTAACAGACAAATATATATAGTTTTTAACGGACATCATTTTCGTCATCTCCTAGGTAGGATCGGTGGACATTTGAAGACATTTTTCGAAAATCGCGTCATGAGTACGACCTCAATAGCTGATTTCCCTTAAGGGAAATCAGCTAAAGAGTGGTGATTGAAAAACTCTCATAGAATTTATATTAAGAATTCCTTTTTTGCCGTCAATGAAATAAAAAGGTTTTATCCCTCGAAATATAAAGACTGTATTAACAGAAGCTCTAATGTTATTTTAATAACATAATGGAATTTTAATTTCTAACGGAATCATTTTAAATGAAGTGAATCAAAAGAGTTTGTTTATTTGATCAAAAAAAAGTTTTTTTCATGTTCACTTAAAGGTGCTGGAATTGATGATTTGGACGGGTTATTCACAGATTATCACCTTTTTCTAGCCAGGGTGTAACTAGAGATTTCATTTAATGAGTTCGTAAATATATGAATTCCTAGTGCTCAGAACGAAAATGCAGCCCACCACTCTAGGTTTACCAAGTAAAGTTAAGACCAACGCCTTAATTCACATGGCTAACGCTAGCCCCTTATTTAATTTATTAGTCATCTGAGGGAGTCATATAGTGCCCATATTAGATTTATTAGTTTCCAGTTTATAGTAATTACCTTATACTCATACAATGGAAGAATAAGTAGGTCACAACTCCACTCTTCACCACTTAGGTTGAGTAGGGGTGTGTGAGCTCTTATCCTTCCCTTGATGATAGACGCAATTCATTTATACATACTTTTTGAATTAGAAGCTCGTGCATAGGTAAAGGTTAAAATTTAATTCCTTTTTTAATAATCATCTTATTACAGGGGAAATTGAATATAATTAGGTACGTCATTAACTTTGAAAGCATCGTTGAGATGAGAAATCTGATTACTTTTCATTGCACCTGCGTGACGGACCATTTTTATGTTACTTATGCAAATACGTAAAGGTTATTATTTTCAATAATCTGACGTTAGTATATTTAATTTTATTAAAGATAGACTGTAGGACCTTGTACTTTTCACAGGTATGTTAGCAAGTATATGTTGAACATACTCTTAACATAGGGGCTGCGTAAACTAAGCAGATTTCCCACGTGAAGTTATGCAATAGAGTAGTAGTAATGAATCTCTAAACCTATTCACGAGGGACGAACAGTGACGAATTCGGCCGCCCTAGTAGCTCTCGGTGGAATGTCCCGAACATAGCTGACTCCTGCCGACCCCACACACAATACAAATGCAAATATCTCGGTTAATATTCAAGATACAGAATAAATATATGAAACAATATTTATAGTAAATTTAATTTTCAATAAGATTGATTTTATACAATTTTTCGACCTGACGCATAATAACGGAGATATTTCGAATTTTCAAAAATCCCCCCTCTAACCCCCCCCCCCTCCTACTATTCTGATATCAGCCATTAACGAACTTGATCTTTCTTTTTGCATAAAAAGATTAAATATCGAGTTTGGTACCGATCAAACAAAAATTGCGACCGCTAGACCGTTAACAGACAAATATATATATATATATATATATATATATATATATATATATATATATATATATAATTTTCAACGGACCTCATTTTCGTCATCTCCTGGGTAGGATCGATGGACATTTGAAGAAATTTTTCGAAAATCTCAATAGCTGATTTCCCTTAAGGGAAATCTGCTAAAATGATATTTCATAGAAGTATGAAAAATCATTTTATAGTTTAAGCATATGAAATATGGAAATAAGTGTAATACCTTGACGTTTGAAGTAAACATTTAAAACCGGCGAGAATTAAGTCCCTAGGAAAACAATATGAATGACTGAAAATACAAAGTTGACTTTCTTAAAGGTAGTAGGGTATAGATAACATGTATTTTGAACCAATAATTAATGCGAAAAAAAAAACTTCTGAAAACTGAAAAGAGCAAATTACTTATCAGATCATTTTTATGTTATTATGGAAATATTATACACGTATAATGTGTTATATGCGAGTAAAATAACTCGTCTTGTAAAGTTTAAATAAATATGAGCACATACGAGCTTACAGAGGAAAAGAATAATAGTTACAAAATTGTTGTCCCTAAAAAGTTATAAAATTTTACATATACATATAAATGTATATGTAAAGTTTCATAATTTCATAGTGACAATAATCTTGTAATTATTAAGTTGTCTTTAGTTTATGTTCGTATGTTTGATTCATTTGTTTCCACTTAAAACAAAAAAACAAAAACGAGTAATTCTACTCATAATACAAGTATAAAACAGTATGCCATATAAATGTGCCCTCATTGTCTAAATTCTTACTTACAACATATAAGTAGGGCAAGAATGGAGTATAAATTAATGTCGTAGACTGCATGCTCTTACTAGCCATTTAGCAACCAGGTCTTTGCAAGGGCTTAGCTCCTTTAAGACTATGAGACTTGTCAGCCCCAGAATATAATTTTAAAGTTGAGGTGGCGAATGATGGAAATATCACTGAATCCTGAAACTAATAAAGTAAAGCAAATGAAATTTTGATATCGTCTCCTGTATTCAGCTTTTAAGTAATATTTATTGTCTTCGTCATAACCACCATTATCTCCATTAGAAGGTTATTATTTTAGATCATAGTAGAGAGTCAACTTTTAAGTGGATTGTTGTTCATGTTGTAATCATTATTGCATTCAGTCACTTTTCCAAAATGCCTGTCACTCTCCCGTTAAGGAGCCTAAATTTATGGGGGGTGGGGAGAATATTATCATAATGACTCTCATTGTAAGGATAGTAACGGCTGAAAATCTGTATTCATCGATTTTTAAATGTGATGCATTTTGTAGAAAAACTGCGCTGTATATCAGAAAGAAATGTCCTGGCTTTTAAAAATTACACAAAATTCATGTGGCAACTGTATTTACATGAAAATGATGCTTGTCAAAATACTATGGAATCCGGAAATTAGACTGTTCTAAACAATATCAAATGGCAAAACAAAAGTGGAAATAATATTTTTTGTAACATAGTATAATACAAAATGGCTGAGGTGCGTACAACAGAAGCTAGTATTAGCAGATAATGTAGAAAATAGTTTAACTTATTATACTATATAATACTCTAATATGGTCCTATAGCCTCAAGTTCAGCCAAGCCTAAGATCTTGAACGTACTAAATGCAATGAACAACATGGGTCACCGCCAAAGAGGAAGTGCTTTGAGAAGCCGTCCACCGGTCAGCTTATATTCAGACTCAATACTCCACTTGATATGAGACGAGATTTCCTGCTAGCAGCTCACTTAGATAAAGCTGAATCGATAGCATGTCGTCCATGTATTCAATCAGGTTCTAACAATGATGCATTTAGGCATGAACCCCAGAACCCATCAGTTTTAGGTATATTGAATATATAATGAACCCTGATTCAGGCATCAGCCGATTTCTTCGCCTAAAAACGCTCCTTAGCTTATTATTAACTCATTTTCATAATTTCATCAATCTTAACCTATCTCGGCTGCGATTTTTAAAAACCTCTTCCATAAATCTATACGTGAAAAAAACTAAATCATTGCGTATTTAGTGATGCATCTAAACCTTTCAATGGCGTATATTTATTGGCAACAGTAGGAATCATGCGATCTCAAAAAGGAATCTGAAAAAAGGATGAAGAACATATAACACCTTTTATATTAATTTTGTCAGTCACCAAGCTATAAATTCAGCAATAACATACACAGGCAATACACTTTGACTGATAAAGACAGTTATGAACGATGTACAATTTGAAATTAACACATAGACATATGTGGTGTAGTTCGGAACATCATTTTGTGAAACTTGTGAGCTTACCATAATACGCTTACTGACCAAGTGTAGAAAACAGTTCGTCATTAAGCATTCTGTCGATCTCGACTTTCCTAATGGCATTCAGAAACTGGTGAGAATTACTGACCATACACTCTATATTTGCACAACACTATGCTATATTAGCTTATTGAAGACATAAAGATCAGTAGATTCCTATATAAAATCTTTAGTCAGAAGCCAGAATTATACCAAATTAAAAAAAAATGTTCAATCAGAACTATGAAATGGCAATTAAATTCATTGGCTTTCGTTTAAGTCAGCTAATAATGTAATAGATAAGAAATAATAATATCATAGATGATAAATAAGGTGTAAAGAATTATTCAGTAAAACGATGAAAATCTCATATAGTAAACCTAGAGTGGCGAGTTCGATTACCGCCTGGACGATAGGAATTTATTTAGTGACGAACTCATTAAAACAATTCTTAGATCACCCTGTCTAGAAAATGGTGGGTAACCTGTAGATAAGTCTTCCCAATTAGCCATAGTTAGAAAAAAGTGGACGTTAATAAATAATAATAATAATAATAATAATATAGAATATATCTGAGGTTAAAATCATAAGCACACTCTTCACAAATCATCAAAACCACCCCTCTAAACCCCCCCCCTCCCACTGGTCCGATTTTAGCCATTAACGAACTTGATCTTTCTTTTTACATAAAATTTTTAAATATCGAGTTTGGTAACGATCAAACAAAAATTGCGACCGCTAGAGCAGTAACAGACAAATATATATATATATATATATATATATATATATATATATATATATATATCTATATATATAGACAGTTTTGAACGGACCTCATTTTCGTCATCTACTAGGTAGGATCGATGGACATTTGAAGAAAAAATTCAAAAATTCCGTCATGAGTACAACCTCAATAGCTGACTTCCCTCAAGGGAAATCCGCTAAAACATACGGATCGCAAATGATGTGAAGTATGTAACTAATAAATTAATAATTATAATTATTTATTAACGTCCACTTTTTGCAACTAAGGCTAATTGGGACGGGTTATCTGCAGGTAACCACCCATTTCTAGCCAGGGTGGGACTTAAGAATGTTATTTAATGAATTCCGTCACTAAATAATTTCCTTTGCTCTCTACTCTCTAGGTTTACCATGTGAGATTAAGGACAACGCTTTAACTCACATGGCTAACCTGAGCCCCATAAATTAATAAGTCAAAGTAAATACTTTTGAAGAAAATCATACTTATTAATATTATTACTAAAGAACCGTTTAAGAATGGGCCCTGAATGTGAGAATGTCGCAATGTATACAGGGATAAAAGCACTTAACCCTCTACTGGTTCATATAGGCCAAGCATAGGGGAGAGGATGCCTTAAGGTCGGCACGGATCAATGAGGAATGAAGTGGGGCTTTCAAGGGCATATTTTCCCTTACCCACCCAATTTATAGCCGGTAATGGACTCCTTTTCTCACTCAATTCCAAAAGGGGACCAATTTTACCCTTATATCTTTTATCTTCAAAGAGGTACCTACATACAAAGGGAATGATGTGGATAATTTCTCTTCTTATTAAGGGCCCCGGCATGAGAGCTAGTTTTATACTTCCTTTTTAAAAAATAAAGAACTACCTTTCAGAAAGCAGATTTCACAGTTATGGCTGCTCTAATGGCACTCAAGAAGGAAAAGAAAAATGATTGTATAAATGGAATTTAATGAAAATGCTCCAAATAACTTCCAGTAAAGCATTTCTCAACAAGTAATACCCGCCTCAACATATCAATTGAAGAACGAATCAATGAACCACTGCATAACCTCTGTCTTGCTTCCGAGTTCCGCAAAATCTGCATATACGAAGAATTTATGCATCTGGTATACATTTAATTTCCCATTTACCGAAACAGAATGGAAGCTATAATTGTATTGGTTCTATTCACACTCAGTTATTTCCCATTGGGCCAGAGCGAGGACCATCGCCAGATTTATGTCCTTGTCAGTCGCACAGGTTACACACACACACACACACACACACACACACACACACACATATATACATATATATATATATATATATATATATATATATATATATATATATATATACTAGCGGACCCGGCAAACGTTGACGCATGACATTTCAAGCGATAAGGATATTAAATTTAATAATATTATGTTTAAAAAGCTACTTTTAATAACACAAAAAACAATATTTGTTATGTGTACGTTTGCCTAAAAACAAATAGAAAATAAAATATCGTTAATTTTTTATTCAGACCTCCCTTATAACCCCCACTCCCGTTTGAACCTAAAAAATGTAATATAGCTTATAATTATGGAAGAATAAATGCTAATGCTAAGTTCGGTTCAATCGTTAGTGCCCAATAAAACTGTTGGCTCCCATTTTAATGTTTAGTGTATATCTCGTTTATACTTTGTTATACGACAAAAGTGAATATGACAAAATTTACTCTAGATAACAAAATAAACGACTTTTATCCTGTGCATATTTGTCGAAAAACCAATAGGAAACGAAATATCACTATTTTAAATTTTAGGCATCCCTTACAACCCCCCCCCTCCTGCTCCATGTGCCGGGCTGATTTGTGACGCTAAACCACCCAGGGTGTCACCGAAACGCGAAAAATATATATATATATATATATATATATATATATATATATATATATAAATTTATATATATGTTTGATGTGATATGTTCATAGAATTAACACTCTTAAAATGTTCCTTAGTCATATTTGTTCATTTTTGGTGTCAGTTGCATATCCACTTTCTTTAGGAGGTTAACAGACGTTCAAATGCCGTCGGGATGTAAATCTGCGCACTATAGCAAGTGTTCTTAAATCGATGAAAAATGTAAACTTAACTACTGCATTAGCACCAATACATTTTCAACGAATGGCAGTAATTATGATTTCAAAAAGTTTACTCAATGAGAAACATATTAATGTAAATATGGGGGTGCATTGTTTATGTATATTGGGGTATTTTAGATATAGTGTGTATATAATGTATATATACACAGATATTTCAAATATAGCTTCAAATTATATTTACACAAACAATAAGTTTTCTTGTGTTTATAAACTTATTTAAATCCATTACTTTATTTTTTCTATGTATTTAATTAAGGGGATTCCAAACAAGCTCCATCAATTGCGTTTATATTAATGCCCTCTAAAATATACAAACAAGAAAGTAATAATAATATTTAAATAAAAACTACAGAAAAAAGAAAACCCTAAGAGATAAACTACACAATTGTACTTTTAACAATTACTTTTTAAATGTTTAATGGTATTGTTCATGATGATGTACTTTAGTAACGTGAGCACATTCTGTATCCTAACTGTATTTACTGAGTAAGTCCGTTGCAGAATATATAAGTAGGGGCTGTATGGTAATTTTTAAATTACGAACGTACCGTTGCATTATTGAAAAAATGGTGCGTCTGGCCTTTTCATTAAATGTAATTGCCTTGGTTCAGTTATTAATTTAGCTAGAAAGTCTTTTGATTTCTGCTAAGCATTGTGTAAAATTAGTGTCATTCAGAGATTTGAGTTGCTTTAGTTGTATTTGTAGTGTAATACTAAAGGGTTTGTGATTCCTTTATAATGATAATCATTAAAATTGGAAAATGCTTAGTTGGGATAACCAATTCGCTACATAAATAAGCCAATATATAAAGAAAACCACCATAATATATTTACTACAATTGATTTACACTGGCTTCATCATTTATTTTGTTTAAAATACAATTTTTAGTGAACGAAAGTAACTCACACTTTACCTTTTTTTTTTTTAAACAATCACTATGAAGCGATTAAATGATGAAATCTCGTCTATCTGAAAGGTAAATCAAGCTTCTGTTAGTGGAAAAATTGAAATATATCAAATCAAAAGGGTCCCTTAGAGGAAATCAGCTACTATGTCTAAAAGAATCATTAGATACTTTCAGTAGAATATATGAATATACATACTTGTCTGTTACCTCTTATGCGTAATTCTTATTTGATCGTATCCAACCTCTATGTATAAGCGTCTCATACAAAACTAAAGATTGTGTTCTTAATGGCTGACATCGAACTTGTGGGAGGGGAGGGGAAATTTAGAGGCAGGGAATTTCAAAAATTCGAATTATCTCCGTTATTAAACGTCGGATCGAAAAATTGTATAAAACCAATCTTATTGCAAATAGACTTCACTATAATTATATTACAATCTTTGATTCTCTATCTATAGTATTAACAGAGATATTTAATTTTTTTAGTTTTCACAACTCACTAAAACCCAGCTCCGACTAATGTCATATTGGCCATAAGGTGTTGATATAACATATCTTAAACCACTTTATTCTCATCTTAAATACCAAATATTTTTTTTATTAAACTTTTACTGTGCAAGATACATGCGATGACAATGACGTCATCAGTTAAATTTTCAGATCGTAAATCGAAAATACTTATCTCTTCTATGACCACACTCGATATTTAACTGTTTCATTAGGCAGTAAAGATCGTATTAGTTAACGGCTTAAATCGTGGGATGTGGCGGAAGTGAGAGTGGGAATTTCGAAAATTCAAAATGTCGCCTGTGCTAACCGTGTCGAAAAATGTTGTAGACCCAGTCCGTAACATTGTTACTATTGCAGCTCTATGCATTTTTCGGTAACTCAAGTACTAATTGGGTTATTCTTACTTTCTTGTTTTCTGCCTTCAGAAACATCCCCTCTTCTCCCCGTCGTTTTTCATTATATAAAAATAGAGAATGTGGCCACTGATGCTTTATACTAGGAGCTGATGGGAAATCTGCTTAGTTGACGCAGCCCCTGCGCAATGAATATTTTCGGGGATGCTTCAGAGAAGCAGAAAATTGGAGCCTACCTGTTTTCTTAATAATTATAATTTCATTAACATAAAAAATAAAAAATAAATATAAATAGGTACCACAGAAGCAAGAAAATTGGAGGTAGGAAAACTATTGAGACATGTGCCTCTCTGCTTTGAAAATCATATTTCATGGATAAATGTTTTCAAAAATTTCATAATTAAATCCATTATTTTTTGATTCGTATAAAACGTCACATCATTACAGCTAAGAAGGGGATAATATCAAAATTATGCAATTTTATGACAACTCAAGTTTTTGAGTTGAGGGATTGTTGAATGTAATTTGCGATTTCTAATTGTCTTTAATATGGCAGCAATTGAACTAGGAAAAAAAAAATGTTCTTCCCCATGAAACATGAAAGCTGAAAAACATTGTTCGACGATTACTGATGTTTTGCCCCTTCTCTATTCAGTAGCATAAGTTTCAGCGGATTAATTATAATTAGGTCAAAAACTCGTATAAAGGATCAGGCCTTTCTTACAGTGACATAGGGACATTAAAATGCTGGAGCCATAAGAAATATGAGGGAAATTGTTGAAATAATGAAAATGAAAAAGCTATGTGATATGTGAGAGTAATCGTGACCATAAATAGCTCGGGCGGGAGTAATTGAGTTAAATGTTTGCGTTTCATTTTCAGGTTTTCCTGAGTAATGTTTCCTAATCAAAGTTGGCGATATTTCTGGCTGTCAGCTAGCCCTATCTGTCCCCGGCGTTAGCCATGCTCCACGCCTGCCCCTTCATACATCAATTTGAAACCATACCCAATTTACACCGTTTTGCCCGGCCCATGCCCCTCCCTCAATCTCTTTCTCTCTCTCACACACACACACTTGTCTCACTCCCTCTCGTTCTCATTCTCCATCAGTCTACATATTTTATGTTTAGCTTTCTCTATTGTATACCGAAGTATATGGATATATATATATATATATATATATATATATATATATATATATATATATATATATATATTAATTGAAAGCTTACTCGAATATTATCAAAATCTATTTTCCTTAGCATTTCGACCAAATCCTTCAGCCATTTTTCAAAGGATGTGAAAAAATTCTTTCTTGTTTAATTTTTGAAAAACATTGTATATCATTTTTATGCTAATTCTTTGAAAATTACTGAGGACGTATTGTCCTTGAAAGCTAGTTAAGGAGAGACACTTAAAAAGAAGTCCAGCAAATTAGAAAAAGGACAAAATTATAAAGGGTGTCCGGTGTTAATTTTAGATATAATATATATATGTATATATATATATATATATATATATATATATATATATATATATATTATATAATTAATATATAATCTCATAAATTTTGTGTTTAATTCCTTAGCCTCGAAATATGTGGCGTTTTGTAGAAATAGCTGAAGTAAGCGATTCTGATCCCATGGCCAACATCGAAATATTGGTTTGTTAAATTGAAACAATTTAGCCCTTATTGGAGAATTATTCCAATATTTATTTAAAAATTAGGTCTAAATAGTTCCCAGCACTTTATTACGTGTCTCTTATTAGCTTCCTTTCTTGTACAAGTAATGTCAATTCTTTATAGACTTCAGAAATATTTAATGGCTCTTAATCATTTTTTTTTATGTCCGGTCTCATGGAAGACATAAGATAAGAAAAGGAAGGGAGTCCTTCCTGAGCTGTCATATGAGCCCTGGGGTAGGGTTACATAGCACTTCAGAAATCCTCACCTGTCAGTCAAAGGGGGAACTAAGGGTGCCTTCACCTGAAGGAGCTATCCTCTGTTCTTCCTCAGGAACAGTTCCTGAGTCGTTAGAATATGATAAAATAACTCCGAACTCCATAGCCCTTTTTACCTCAAAAATCTGATAACCAAACTGAAACTAAATTTCAAAAAAATGGAAATTATGTACCTCACCAAAAATATGTCCAAGAATTACTAAACAATTAAAGTTAACCCAAGGTGCGGACCAAACCACAATAACTTTAACCTGGTCATTGAACATGTAACAGCTGGGCCGCGTTGCCCCTGGTTACCACTTAACCTAACACTGATAACAAAAGTTTAGACAGTCAGTTGCCTGTGTACCACCATGAGGAATCTGTTTGTATTGTTCTAAAGTATTATTATTATTATTTTTGTGAAATTACAGTAACCTATTATTTGGAATCAAGACTTCATTTATTTATAGGGAACACTCCCCTATAAAACTGGTGACCCCGACGTGATTCGAAATGCTGAATAAGGAGGAATACCTCGCATTAGCTGAACCAGCGCTCACAGAACGTCTTCTTGAAGAAGTTCAAAAGCTGCGAGCAGAAGTCACTGAGCTTCGAATCCGAGCTCGTTCCCAGAGCCGTGAAAGAGAAAATGAAGGCAGAAGATGGTGTCTCCGTCCACGCAGTCCATCATCACCACGGAAAGGTATCTGTTATTACCACAATCGCTTCCAGGATAAAGCTAGGAAATGCACAACACCCTGCAGCTGGAATCAGAAGCCTTTAAACTAGAAAGGGTGACGGAAGAAGCGGCAACCGTCAATACCCAGTCACTCAGCCGCCTGTTCGTGTATGATAAGCGGTCAAGACTTCACTTCCTAGTTGATACTGGCGCAGCTATTTCTCTAATACCTGTTTCTAATTATCCTAAACGAAAAGCCACAGATTATACCCTCGTAGCCGCCAATAACTCTCCGATCAAGACATACGGTGAAGTAAACCTTATTGTAGATTTCGAACTTCGAAGACCCTACCCATGGCAGTTCGTCATCGCGGATGTAGAAAAGCCCATAATAGGTGCCGAATTTTTATTCCACCATCGGTTTGTAGTCGATCTTCGACAGAAAAGGCTTATCGATAAGAAAACAGGACTCTCCACACTAGGCCAACTCTCAAAAACACCACCCATTTCCATCTCTACTATCCCAGGAGACTGTCCCTATGCACACATTTTAAAGGAATTCCCAGACCTGACGAGACCATCTCCAATTAAAGGACCAACTAGGACTATAGTGGAGCACTATATTAAAACCACAGGTAACCCGACCACTAGCAAGGTCCGAAGACTCCCTGGGGAAAAATATCGGTTAGTAAAGGAGGAAATTGAACGCATGCTGGCAGAAGGAATATGTCGACCGTCCAAGAGCCCGTGGTCGAGCCCTCTCCATGTAGTTACCAAGAAAGACGGAGGATTACGTTTGTGTGGTGACTACCGTAGACTTAACGCCCAAACTGTCCCGGACCAATACGGAGTCCCGAATTTGATGGATTTTAATACCAGGTTGGATGGAGCGAAAATTTTCTCGACATTAGACTTAGTCAGAGCTTACCATCATATACCCATAGCGGAAGAAGATATAGAAAAAACCGCCATTGCTACACCATTTGGTCTT
The DNA here is from genome assembly GCA_019009955.1 of Riptortus pedestris. Classification (NCBI taxonomy): domain Eukaryota; kingdom Metazoa; phylum Arthropoda; class Insecta; order Hemiptera; family Alydidae; genus Riptortus; species Riptortus pedestris. The sequence continues at coordinate 178,030,600 of CM032228.1, forward strand.
ATGGAGTACTTACGTATGACCTTCGGACTCAGAAATGCAGCTCAAACTTTTCAACGATTTGTAGACACAATGCTGCGCGGTTTAGATTTCGTCTTCCCCTATTTGGATGATTTCTTGGTGGCATCCAAAGACGAGCAAACACATGAAGACCACCTCCGAGAAGTTTTTCAGCGATTAAACGAGTACGGTATGTCCTTAAATCTTGCTAAGTGCGTACTAGGCAAAACAGAGGTAGATTTTTTAGGGTACAGAGTAGACGCCTCTGGAATAAAACCTCTACCTTCTAAAGTTCAGAACATTTTAGACTTTCCTCGTCGAGACACTATTTGCAAACTACGCAGGTTTCTAGGGATGCTAAATTTTTATAGAAGATGCATTCCAAACGCAGCTAAAATACAAATGCCACTTAACAAGCTTCTACACAATTCCAAGAAACATGACAAGACCCCTGTCCAGTGGACAGAAGAGACTATACAAGCCTTTGAGCAGAGCAGGCGCAGCATAGCAGAGGCAGCGAAACTTGCACACCCTACAACCACTGGAGAACTCGCCCTAATGTGTGATGCTTCGGACACAGGAATAGGAGCCGCATTGCAACAGAAAAAAGAAGGAGTATGGCAACCTTTAGGATTTTTCTCAAAAGCTCTCAGTCAAACGCAGAAAAACTATTCAGCTTATGATAAAGAACTTTTGGCTGTCTATGAAGCCATCCGTCATTTCAGACCATTATTAGAAGGGCTCAATTTTGTGATAATCACTGACCACAAGCCCCTTGCCAGTGCCTTCCACCAAAAAGCCGAAAACTCCCCACCCCGAAGAATTCGACAGTTAAATTATATTAGTCAATTCTCAACTAATATTGAATATATGCCAGGCAAAGATAACATTGTGGCAGATGCTCTATCACGAGTAGAGGAGATCATCATCCCGGATGATATGGAACAGCTGGCCCAAGCACAGAAGTCCGACCCAACACTTGGTGATTTGAAGAAGAATAAGAGCTTGCAGCTCAAACTTACTTCACTACCAGGATTATCGTCTCAGATACTCTGTGAGATGAGTACCAGCAAAGCTAGGCCTTACGTCCCTCCACAGTTTCGGAAACCTCTTTTCGACAAACTCCATGAACTGAGTCATCCAGGTATCCGAGCTTCTAGGAAACTGGTGGCACAGAGATTTTTCTGGCCGGATATGAATCAAGATGTTGGTAAATGGACCAAGACTTGCTTACCTTGTCAAAGAGCCAAAGTAGTAAGGCATACTCAATCTCCCTTAGGAACCTACCAACCTTCCGCTAGATTCCAACATGTACATTTAGACATTATCGGCCCACTACTTCCTTCGGATGGAAAAAGATACTGCCTTACCATGATAGACCGGGCGACTCGCTGGCCTGAAGCTATACCTCTCGAAGAAATCACTGCAGCAACGGTGGCAGAGGCATTTTATACACATTGGGTTGCTCGCTTCGGAACACCAGTACGGCTGACCACAGATCAAGGTCGTCAATTTGAAGCTGAAATATTTCAACGCCTTAACATCATTCTTGGCACAGACAAGAAACGCACGACGGCATATCACCCTCAAGCGAATGGTTGCGTAGAACGCTGGCACAGAAGCCTCAAAGCAGCTATAATGGCACATTTGGCATCCGAAAGATGGACCAAAGTTTTGCCCTCTGTCCTACTTGGTCTTAGAGCAGTATTTAAAGAAGACTTGGGAGCCAGCGTTGCGGAAGCACTGTATGGACAACCCTTAAGATTACCAGGCGAAATGCTGGAAGACAGTACTTCTCAACAAGAACCCATACTAGCGTTGCAACAACTTAAAGACGACCTAAGGTGCATCAAGCCAGCTAACGCCAGAGCGAATCATCTGAGGAAAACATTTCAACATAAAGACCTCCAGAGTTGCACTCACGTGTTTTTAAGAGAGGATGCGATCCGAAAACCACTAGTGCCACCCTACTCTGGACCTCATAGAGTTGTCAAGCGCAGTGAAAAGAACTTCGTGATTCTGCTCAGGGACAAGGAAGTTGTAGTTTCCATAGATCGCGTGAAACCAGCCTACCTACTTGCTGAGGAATCCACGACAAGCGGAAAGACTGACCTACAGCCATCACAAGAAGATTTTGCACAAGCAAAGCCAACGCAAACCTCTCAGACGGAACCAACGGAAATTCCAGGTTACAGGACCAGAACAGGAAGACTTGTTAAAAAAAATGTTAAATTCTGTGACTCCCTCACTGAGGGGGGAGTGGTGTAACAGCTGGGCCGCGTTGCCCCTGGTTACCACTTAACCTAACAGTGATAACAAAAGTTTAGACAGTCAGTTGCCTGTGTACCACCATGAGGAGACCTCTGTTTGTATTGTTCTAAAGTATTATTATTATTATTTTTGTGAAATTACAGTAACCTATTATTTGGAATCAAGACTTCATTTATTTATAGGGAACACCCCCCTATAAACATATCGAGGAAGGGTATAGCAAAATTTTCGACACTTTGTATCCTCAATTAAAGTAAGATCAGAAATATCTATTTGTTATTTACTCTATTATTCGTGAAGCTTATTTGATCGTTACTGTACCTGATATTTCAGCGTTTCGTAAACTGAAGTTCAACTTGGATTGAGAGCATGGAGGTGTGCTTGTCCGAATGACAAACATTTCCGTCATTATGAGTAAGCTCGAAGCAAGTTATATTAAAAAAAAACTGATTACAATTTTTAACTCTAATATTAACCCAGACCTCGTTTTATTTCATACCTAAGAATGACGTATTTTGTTCAACTAACAAAGAGGGGATGATGGAGGGGAAGCGGGATAAAAGTAAAAATTATAAATATCACCAAAAAGACTAATAACGTCTTTGTAATCTATCTTGAATAGATTAAATAGCCAAAAATGAAAGCAGGTTTAAAATGAGAAGAAATGGGGGGGGGATAGTCAAATGAGGCCATTAAAAATATCTTTCTTATGCATGTTGATGTTTAGTGTTCTTTTAATCATAGCTTAGTGATTTCTGGTAATGTTAGCAGAGCTTCAATGATATGCTGGACGTTAGTTAGAGCGTGGTTTTAAATGGCCATAGTCTCCATAATAAAAGGTGAGTGTATTTTTTTGCTAACAGTTTCGCACACCATTAACCTTCTTCAGAGCTTTGCTAATGGTTGCCTGGGCTGGGGGAAGCAATGGCTGGGGGATTCGGAATAAGCTTGGATAACGTCCATGGCCTATTTCAACTATCTGATGCGTTTCTTGGTTTATCCCTAGCTCCTATAACCTTTCCGAAGATTGTCACATAACCAGGTGTATTGTCTTAACAATAATACAAAGTGAACAGTGAACGTTCTCTTGAAACAGCTGTTTGCAACTGGAAGACTGCTTTAGTAGGCACACCTGACTGATGGGATACCAGTGTGGTGAGTAGAGGAAAGGGTCATCTAAAGCCTAGTACCTGGGTAGCTTGTGGTGGGAGATTGCATTCTCGCGTATGCACTTGCAGTTGGTAACATTGATCAGATACTGAGGTTTAACTTGAGATGCAGTTTTTGAAGCAAGAAGATGAAACAACAATTTTATATATTTGTGTGCTTGATTTTTACCGTTCTCGAGGTCACAATCTACTCGCTGGATACAAAACTCGATATTTGAGCAATTTCATGTAAAACTCATGCAAAAGAGAGTCCTCCAAATCCTTCAGTCATTGGAAGTTTCCCCAACTCTCTGAAGGAGGATACCAATCGTGTCCGAAACTGTAATAAAAAAAAAGTTCATCTTTTGACTAATTTAGCGCTGCATTAGCCAATACCAAACTATCCCCTACGTCTTACTCACAATATTTAAGGGAGGAACAAACAGTTGGCCTGATATATCATCCTCCATAGTTTATAACATTAAGTGAAATTTAACTGGGTTTACACATATTATTCGATGTCATTTTTTTAATAACATTCTTTGTTTATTCACTTAATTATAAAAGCATTAATCAACCAAGTTATGAAAACAATGCCTTATTAAACAGAGTTTCATATTATTTGATAAGCAAAATAAAGGAAAATATGCTTTCACGGAAACCCTTCAAGCTTAAAATTACCAGAATTAAAATTTTAAAAAGGCTGCAGAAAAAGTTAGCTTTGGAGTGAATTAATAATGGTTTAATCAGAAATACGGAGCTATATGTTGACTACAGTTAGAAAAGTTAAATAGCAATCTCTGGAATGTGTGTTATACTTGCTAAGTGTCACATAATTACCTACTTAATGAATAACTTACTAACCACAGCGTTTTCATCAGTCTAAGATATTACTTTTAGAATTTTCAATGTAATGATGTTATTTCCACCTTTCCTAATGCATATTTTATGTCTCCAGCCCTTGTTTTAAATGAGGGTTCATATATAATTTTTCCATAGATATTTAGCCGCCATTGAATGCCTTCTCCATATTATTTTTATCCTTAGTGATGACTTTATGATCCCATCAAGTACCCTTCGTCTTCGCATTCAATCTCATCCTGGTTACTCTTTCCATTTGCCTCCCGAAACTTAGCTGACTATTTCTTAGCTTACTCCCGAGTTGCAGGGCGGTAGTGGAACCAATTGACAGGGATAAATAAAAAAGCCTTATTATCTAAAAGGTAAAAATTATAATCCAATATGTGAAAGTAAAAAATTAAAAAAAAAAGAAACAAATATAATTTAAAATTTAACTTAAGTCTTAAAATTGTTGAGTTTCATGATCATTTAAGTTAGAAGATTTGAATAAAAATTTCATATTATTTGAAAAAACTGCACTATATAACCTATCACTTTAGGAAAGCACATTTACATATTACATAAAAAAAGTCAAGAACTTATGGGTACAGCCGCAAGCACGCACACGAACACATGTTTAATTTAAAAATTGAAGCAGCAATGAAAACCCAAACCAGCCCCATCTGTAAACAACTAGACCAACCAAGGTTGCCCCTGAAGAGTGCTGAGCTCTATTGCCTACTTGGGTAACTATACCTATAAGGGCATCCTAGGGTCCAAAGGACAAGAAGGTAAGGAACAAGCTGAAACAGAGTGAGTAAGACAGAAGAGTGAGTAGGACAGAAGAGTGAGTAGAGCCTCTCATGAGTGGCAGCAGTTTTAGTTTCTTTTCAGACCCTTTTTAACGTCCAACATGAGTGAGTAAAGGAAGGAGCATCCAGGGGGAGACCAGGATGGAGGGAGAAAGAGGGAGAACTCCAGAACAGCATCGAGAACATCATCACAATTTCATCAGCATCCCTTGAAGTAATCATTAATCTACTAACATACTAACACATATCTGCCCTGCAATAGTCCATTCCCCGATATCATGTAAATTATCCAATATAATATTATAATAGTAATAACCGTCTTATAAATCAACATGGTCCTCCGGTATCAAATCATACAAAACTTCCATGAACCAGTACCTCTCTTAAAATATTGCAAGCCGTTAGTGGGTAACGCCGAAGGGCTTGCCAATACACACATATTTCTCAATAAACTCTCTCAAACACACACACACACACACACACACACACACACACACACACACACACACACACACACACACTCACACACACACACACACACTACACACATTCACACAAAACCTAGATCATCAGTACTTGACGGTAAGTCCACGAAGCACAGCCATGCCTGCTTTCGGCGGTGTATTTATGTACTAAGAAATGTCCAATATCAAATGTCCAGTCCTATAATGAAGCAGTCTTGTTGATGTCAGTGTTGTTTTTTTTTTAATTAAAAAGGAGCCCCTACATCGTCATCAGCTCTTTTAATAGCATAAATTATAATTTAATAATTATTAAGAAACATAAAAATGTATTAAAGTGAACTCTTTCTAACCACCTTTCAAACCAGTTTAAAAAAAAAAAAAAAAAGTTTTTCTTGTGATTATTTTAAACAACTGATGGTCATTGTTACAGCATCCTACGTTTTAGTCTAAATTACAGAATATCTATGCCTAATCACATAATAATGCGTAATGTAAAAGCACAAATTCCGTAAAATTATCAATAAGGAATTTTCATAGTTAATATTATCCATGTTTCCTCGTTTTTAATCTTCTTACTCATTAAGCTCAGAAGACTTAAGTAGTCCCTAATTAGGAATTCTTTTTAATTAAAATCATAAAACATTTTTGGGATTAAGTTAATAAAAGTTGCTTCACAGTTAAGAAGAAATTGTCGGAATTTTAATCTGATAATATTAGAAAACTCTCATGTTTATTCTTTAATTTAATACAGCATTATGAAGTTTTACCTATGAGCACCTCACTATAAAAAACAGATAGGGATAGTAGAAAATAATAAGTTGCATATGTTTATACTTTTTCATAGAATAAATTAGAGATTAATATTAAAATTGAAATTATGAAATTGGGTAAAATATTTAAAAATTATTCATTAACGTCAACTTTTTTGCAACTAAGGCTAATTGGGACAGGTTACCTACAGGTTACCCCCCTTTTCTAGCCAGGGTGGGACAAAGGATTTTACCTTATGAATTCCGTCAATAAATAAATTCCTATTTCCCAGGCGGGAATCGAACTCATCACTACAGGTTTACCATGTGAGATGAAGGTCAACGCTTTAAGTCATAAGGCTAGCCTGAGCACATTTGAACATTTGAAGATTAAAAAACTTTTTCACTCATGGATTTCCTATATTAATAAAGCAACATATTGAGTAAATATATTATTGTATTTATTAATGTTTTTAAAACACCAATGGGAATGATTTTAAGCAAATGAATAAAGTGATGAGCTCACTTAAGCGATAATGATGTTATGTTTTCACTTTCAAAGCGTTTTTCTTTGACATGTATCACATGTTGTTTGATAGCCACTCATATGCTTATAATTGACATGCATAAGGTTTTATTATTCTTCAATGATACTATAACGCCAGCAAACAGCCTCTCTGGGGTGGCATTCACATACAACCATGCAATTATTGACTTCTCTCGTCAATCGGAAATTTACAAAATATTCTTATTTTATATTTCGTTATGGACTTTAAACCTCGGCTAGCAGGATCCTTTCCTATATGTGAAAATTCGTTTAATGATCCAGGGAATGTAAGCAGAGAAACTGAAACAGCGGGTTTACCGATATATTTATCAGTTCATTTACTTTTTTTTTTTTTTTTTTTTTTTTCATTTTAAGTATTCCTTGTTTCTCTTCATTATATGCTTTCTAGACCAAGGGTTATATTTAAACAACGATCTTCTATCAATACAAATTACTAGTAATAGATAAAAAAATCATGGTTCATATATGAGATCATATATATAAAAAAATCATATATATATATATATATATATATATATATATATATATATATATATATATATATATATATAAGATTAGTAAAAGACTACCTATGCACTTGGGAAGTAAGCATTTGCCTTAGAAGCCTCTAAACCCAGACTGTAACAAGAGTTTAGTTTTGAAGTAGTAGTGGAGGGTGCTTTCTTGGGAGTGACCAGAACAAACAGTGAATGGCATCAGTGGATATCATCGGATATTTAATGAAGTGGCAAGGTTGAGTGGAGTGATTCTAACAGATTAATTATAATTTTGTCTCAGGGCAGTAATATCTAGATGGCCAAGCATCTGGGCCTTCACAAACCAATGGGGTGCTCTCCTTATTAACGAGTAATCACGACGTTGCAATCTATACCACTTATCAATCATCATTTCTAATTTACATCCATTTCATTTCCATTAATAAAAGAAAATTTGTTAGGCTAGATGAACTTTATAATGTTTATATTTATACTACATACTATTTTTTTCTTCTCAGTCTAGTAATCACTCACTGGCCAGCGTAACAATCAAAGCAAATAAAAAATGAATTAATAATACCCTGTTAAATAATTAAATATTTGTATTACCAGATAAAAATTGTTATCATCTCTCTGTACTTTTCAATACTTTTACCTTTCAATTTTCATATTTTTATAAGCATAAGAATAAGTTATATTAGAGTTAACCTCTGAAAATCATGTTGTACGTCATCTTTTAAAATGTGAAACTTTAAAAGACTTTTAATTTAGAAGCTATTTTAATCTTAAAATTTTCTATAGATTTTTTGGATATTTTATATATTGTTTTTGCCGTATAATGCGCCACTTGATTATTTCAAAAACTAGTTCTCATTGGCGTTGGTAGTAATCGGATCTTGCTAATTTAATTCTAAACTTGTCAGGACCCCAAACTCTGATGTTGACCGCGGTTTACCTCGGTTTAGTTAGCCTACTTGTTCAACACTGTAAAAATAAATACACTATGAAATAGTATTAAATATAAGGCCAGTATTAAATATTTATATTTATGAATGTAAATAAAAATTATTTTAACTGGAGACTCGTTAAGCGAAAATATTTTTTTTAATAGTAATAGAGAAATAATTTAACGTTTAACTCATTTATAATATTTTTAAAGATAATTTGTTTAATATTTGAAAAAAAATATTAGACCTAAAGCATACGAAAAAATGTGTTAGGTGACTCTACTTATTCTTTTGAAGTGTCATCATAGAATAATCCTCTAATTACTAGAGTGATTAGAGAATTATTCTATTGGTATATTCTACTATCCAATTATTATTCTTTTGGAATGTGAGAATAATAACCACCATTGTAATATTTATTATACTGGCAATATATTAATTACATATATTTATATAATACATGACTGTTATAATTGTGCTGTAGGAGGTAAAACACGCTGACAACATGTAGCTAGAAAATGATGAACCATTCCTTAGAAGGGAACTATTTTTTAATTGACAGAATTATCATTTCATTCCTTGCCGAGATTATTTGTTCTGTTCCTACAAATCTCTTGGTTGAAGACTATTCAGAAGTAGAATATTTCCATTCTCTAAGAATGTTTTTCTCTAAGTATATGTACTGTTAAAGCAATGATTCTGCCATTTATTTGTTAAAATACCTTGAACAACCTTGAATATCCTGCTTTGTGTTGTATCATAAGTTTATAGTCAGGTAGCTAACATAGCAAATTCATATACATGTGTTCTAATGAGAAAATGCCAAATGGAGGGTCAAAAGTTATTGCATTCAAGCTTTCAGCTGGGCTTGTTCCAAAAGGACCGGATGAAATGTAAGCCCAGAATTGTGAATAGGGTCCAAGACCTTAAGTGCCGTTAGGCAGACAGATAGATGAATATGCTATAAATGCATAATCCAGAATTGACCTGGTGAACCTACGGTAAAATGTAAGTATCATTGATCTGTCAGCACCCCATTGCGAATTACTAAGAATTCTTAATAAATTCAATGAATTTTAATACTTATTAATAATGTCTTTTAAGTAAGGTGCCCATGTAAGTCGAACCAAAGGGCATTGCACTTAACAATAGACTCGTTTTCTAAGGTAATATGAAGGATAGGTACAATGCTCTTCTTTGTGAAAGAATGCATTTAGACTTCTCAAGTGAAAATCGAAAATCAGTGATAACAATCCCCTTGTTGTATTCTGAATTTCAAGTTGAGAAGACCTATATCTCTTTAGGCTCTATAAATAAAGAGGTCATAAGAATTAGGACAGTAAGATATAGATGTGATAGATAGATGTGATGGAGTTTAGCTCTATATTAAACATAGTTGTGCACAGTACTCCCCTTGAGGCTCTCCATTCTCTTGAAGAAATACATCTAGAGACGATATTACCTATCTTCACACTAAATGATCTCTCAAAAAGATAATTTTTTAAGTAATTTAGTATTTTCCCTTTAATGCCCCTATTTAAAAGCTGTGATAATATAAGTCTTTCCCAAACAGTAGCATACGTTTATTTTAGTCTAATGATCTATCATTAGACTAAAATAAGCGATGCTCTACAAGAATGGATTTTTTACTTGAAAATGCAATAAGAAAGCAATTCTCTATCTTGGCAACGTGAATTAGAGTATTGAGACATGACTCACATTGAAAAGAAGATAATAGATGTTGATTTTCTAGAAACCTCAATAGTGTTCTCTTTACCATCTTATCAAAGATTTTAGAGATGCAGTATATCAACGATATGGGTCTGAAGCTGGAAGACAATTTCTTGTTTTTGCCATGTTTTAGATTATTGATTCATTCCAGTTTTGAGGATAATATTTACCTTCGAAAATTTCATTATATAATTTTAAGAGGATTAAATATGCTATGTTGGATAGATTTTTTTATCATACCGTATGTGATTTTGTCTAGTCCTGGAGAAGTGTTGCTTGTTGAGTGTAATAAGTTGTGCAGTTCTTGTAAACTGAATAAGTCATTTAAAGGATGTCCGTAGTTCACATCTGAATGGTACTGATAAGTATCTTGTAAACAACCGTTCTAGATGACGGGGGCTATCAAAGTTAGCAACGATAAAAAGACTAGTCTTTCCTTGTCTAACTAGTTTTATAATTTCGATGACATTTTGATCTTCCAGCTCGTTCACAATGTCTTCATCAGAAGGATCAATTATTTCGTGTGAGTGGATAATACCTTTTTTATAATTCATACTTATTGATGAGTAAGTTCAGCGCAGCCATTGCTGGCAGTAAACCACACAGATAGATGAATAACGACCCCTCCCACTGTTCAGAAACTTTCGTCATTGCGAACACTCGTCCAGGACATCCTGTAAGTTTCGAAATAGTGGAAATGGACAATCACGCGGTTGATGGATACGTTTGCTGATGGAGCCCCTCAATGTCTGCGGAAATAATGAGTGTCTTCTAGATGATATGCAGGAAGGTTGAATTCTATCAAGTATACGAACCAAAGGTAAAATATACCGGCCCCTGAAGCCGACGTTGCTTACAGACGGTTGAGAAAAATGGCATAGTGTACAGAAGGAGCGACTAACCTACCTATTGCCAGTAACAAATCTCCAGCCAACTTATCAGTGGTCACGGGGACTTCAATTACAAACTACATTTCTTCAAACGAAAGGAATCCCCATTGTGCTTCTGTGGCGAGTTGGATACGGCTGACACGTGGTCCTCCAATGCCTGCGTTTCAACGCCAAGCGTATTCGGCTAATGAGTGCTTTCTCATATATGCACTGGCCTCCTGAGAGCTACCACATGTTTGTAAACGACGCTGATCGATTTTCAGCCTTCAGAACCTTTGCCCAAGAGATGTTGAAAGACAAGTAAAATTGAATTTATTTGTAAATTATATGTATAGTTTTATGTGAGTTTAGGTTAGTATTTAGGGTTTAGGCGTGTAGGCTAATTAATTAGTCTCTTGCTGCCACTTCTTTGAACAGAGGCAAAGGAGTCGCAGCTGCGGGTTCCCCTAGGACTTTTCAGACTTAAACTAAATCTCCCAAATGTTGCACTTTAATGCTTAGCCGTGCTCGGCGAGTTAGGCTAAGTTACCTGGCCCAATTTATCTATTCAAAATTTTATATCTCTTATTAAATGGAGACCGCTGGTATGGGGAAACCCAAGGGTACAGCGGAGGCAGAGGTGGGAATTAAAAAAAAAACAAAAAACAAATCTCAGCCCTCAAGTCATGGAGTGAAATCTAGAACCATAAGAAGAGGATTCTGTGATCCCCACATTTGTAAGGCGGGTGCTGTCCACCCAGGGCTTAAGCCTACACTTTTTTTATTGAATTTATGATTGAGTTAAATCATAAGGTAGAGAACTTCCTTATCACCTTCGATAACCATAGCAAGAATGATTATTGTCAAGATGAGCTTGTGAGAATTTTATTCTTGAATACTGTGTGTGAGAGAGAGAGAGAGAGAGAGAGAGAGAGAGAGAGAGAGAGAGAGAGAGAGAGAGAGAGAGAGAGAGGAAAGTCAGTTGAACAACTAAGGAGAGGTCTGTGGTAAGAGATAAGGGAGGGAGGCATGAAAATAGATTAAAGCTTGATGTCCGCAATAATTGAAGCGATGTCCTAATCAGTTGATTATACCCCTTCCCCAGCCATCTCGCTTTAGCCCAACCTACCGACTAATTGAGCAACTAATTCATCAGGGCTACTTCTATGGAATTTAAATTTAAAGGGGACTTATATTTTGAAATTCTACAACTTTTTTTATTCTCTCATATTTCTGAACTAATGCACTTGTAATATTATTTTAACCACGAGGATAAATAAATATTTTTTACTCCGATCTTTGGCGTATCAATTGATGAAATATGACACAGAAATTTCCTCAAATCTTGAGGTTCCGTCTACTATCCTTTATTTCACAATTAGTTCGATGATTTACTTCACAAAAACATTTGTAAAGAGCGACTGAACAACCCAACTGGCTAAAAGGTCGCCTTTCACACTTTCAACTCTACGTGGTTCTTCATTAGAGGATCTACATGGTGGCTCATGTGGAGGCAAAATGTTTTTTGACCAGGTGAAGCTACTTCCACGAGAGGAAAATAAGCCGAGGAGGCTGGTTTGAGAAGCATTGAAGGCACACAAAAGGCCAATAAAGTTTTATAAGGAGGATGGATTCCCTCTGCCGCGGTTTGGAAACTTCTACTGGCGCCTAGGAGACCAGCTGACTACATGGGGAGCTCGGAGCCAACTAATGGCTGAAGGTTCGCACACCACCTGAGAGAAACTGTACATAACCGCAATGAACATGGACGCCAGAAGAAGCTGATTGGAAAATCGACGAAATATCGTGGGTAATAATACTGCCGACATATTCGCCCTACTGGAAAACCAAAATGATTTTCAAGCGACGAACCTTAACACTTTGACTGCGGCTGACGACACGTTGTCGGTTTTGTGAGTTGATCCCAGGGGCGGGCCCCGACATGTTGTCGTCAGGTCATAATAAAAAGTTAAACCAGCCTTTCCCAAACTACTCCGTATTTGACTCTAGCAAAGTGAAAGAGGTCCTTGAGAGAATTGCTTTTTCGCCGCAAGATTCCCTGTTTTTTAGCAGATTTCCCTTAAGGGAAATCAGCTATTGAGGTCGTACTCATGACGCGAGTTTCGAAAAATTTTTTCAAATGTCCATCGATCCTACCCAGGAGGTGACGAAAATGAGGTCCGTTCAAAATTATATATATATATATATATCTATATATATATATATATATATATATATATATATATATATAGATATATAGATATATATATTTGTCTGTTAACGCTCTAGCGGTCGCAATTTTTGTTTGATCGTTACCAAACTCGGAATTTAATCGTTTTATGTAAAAAGGAAGATCAAGTTCGTTAATGGCTAAAATCGAACCAGTGGGAGGGGGGGTTTAGAGGGGGGGAATTTTCGAAAATTCGAAATATCTCCGTTACCATACGTCGGATCAAAAAAGTGTATAGAACCAATCTTATTAAAAATTAAATTTACTATACATATTGTTCTATACATTTATTCTGTATCTTTAATATTAACCGAGATATTTTGATTTGTATTGTGAGTGTGGTTGGCTATGTTTGGGAGTTTCCGCCGAGCGCACTAGCGCTAGTGTGGCCGTTTCACCAACTATTCGTCCTCGTGAGAATAGGTTATTACTAGGCAGATTTATCTATTGTAAATCTTCACGTGAGGAAATCTGCTTAGTTTATGCAGCCCCTGCGTGACGGACTTTTTTTAATTGTTTTCGACTTTTTACAAAAAGGTAAGTTTGAATGATTTTTTTTTTTTAAAGTTATCGTTAATAATAATTGCTAATGATAAATATTTATTTAAAAAGTAGCTAAATGAATTAAAACAAGCCTATTTTGTTGGAAAAATATTATTTCAAACCCGAATTTATAATTCCAAATTGTTTTATATTTTACGAAATATAAAGAAAAAATCAGTTATAAATTACTGAATAATAATTCATCAATCAGTGATTGTGAACAATGTCTTTATTATTTAATTTTACGGTTTTCTAAGTAAAAATATAGTAACTAAAAACGTGAATTACATTAGACTAGGGAGTATGGTGCCGTACCCGGTGCGGTTGACGACAACTTGTCGTTCAGCGGTTTTTTTCTCGGAAAACAATTAAAAGATGATACAATTTATAATATACAGTTAAAGTAAAGTAAAACGAAACTAATTAACAAAAAAAAAGTTTCTGCCCCACTAAGAAATGTTGTTGAAAATCTCCGCAGTCAACGTGTTAAAAGATTATTATTATTATTATTTGGTTTGTGCCCCACAGCGATGGTGATAGGCATAATTTGAATAATATATTTACTCCCTTATGTACTCACCTTTGTTGTACTTTATTTTTATATTATGGAAAATATTCCTTTAATATCTGATTTTTTCTCATATCCGTACTTTGTCTAAAGAATATAATAAAAGTTAACCCTTTTAAATCTTTTTAAGTATGCTGTAGACCTATTCTATTTTGTGCTATATGTTTTTGTAAATGTTTATGTGTTTTAGATATGTTAGAATTTCTGGAATATATTGGCTGCTGTCAGTTAATAGTTCTGTCATATCGTAGGGTATGTGAAGGTTTTTTCGTTGGATGCAGGCTGTCAGTATATGCATAAAGGGTTATCAGTCCTTGCCATTAAGCGTCTATGTGTCAGATACATATGTGTGGCCGATCCTGAGTCGTGCAAGAACAACTTACTCCCGTCTAGTACTCCTATGGCTCGTTGGCCACTCCTTAATAGTACTTTTGACTTTTGATTTGCAGAGGTGGTTCTTTACTTCCATCCATTCTGATTGCCATTTGTTTAGGATTCGGTGGCGGATATGTCTCGCTATCTCTTCGAATAATAAGTTTGTTTGTGTGTATTGAGTTTGTTGAGTAATTAGTTTTGCCTGGTAGTCTGCTGTCGTACTAAGTCCTCGTGCCCTGGCGGCCAATATAGGGTAATTGTATTTTTGTATGTTTGTTGTTTATGAATTTCTTCTGTTATGTTTAGTGCTATTGGGTGAGTGGTGTAAATGTCTCGGAGGGTTAACCTTAAGAGAGCATATGACGATAAAGTGGATTACTTTTATATTCGTGTATCGAAGTTTAAAAGACCAGTGATATGAAATAGAAAAATAATTTTATGAGATTCGCATTTTTTTTTTGACCAGGGCTTACCCACACCATCTGCTCGTTTTGTTTAAATGCCAAACACCTATAGTCATTTACCCAATATGAAAAAATTATTAGGTCAAACCTACATCTGATGAAGGATGAAAAGTTGAAACCCCTTCAATACTTCGCGTAGTTCGGCTGCTATAAAGGCTTCCGGAAAATGTTTCTTCAGACGGCAACATATTTCAAAACTACATATCTACTTCTGTTACATGTGTTACAATAAAATCCTTGTCTTACTACCAATGCTATTTTGAAGCTATCTGTGATAAATCAGTGTATTGTGTTTTCTGAATGATCAATTGTCTAACAACATCAAAGTACACGTTCAGTGTTTGTTGAAAAGGATAAGGTTTGATTGATGGGGTTTTAGGGAAAATTCATGGTAATCCATTTGTATTGTAATATAATCTGTCTCTCGATATTGTACTTATACAACAACAAATGCTTTTTTCATAGCAAAATTCCTTAAGGTCAACCTGAAAGATTCATCCTCCATAGTTTTCTGAAAAATATTTTTAAATTCATCATAGATTCGCTTAACGAACTAATCAGCTATATTATGAATAAATATAATTTTAATCACATTGTCTATTCTTTAACAAATTATTACTATAAAACTTCAGTTATTATAAACTGCCCATAATTAGACTACATCCTACTTTATTAATTTTCAATGAATTTCTGATTGGTCTGTTGATGATTTTATTCCAATCTTGTTTAAGCCAAGCAGTAGGTATGAAATCCTTTCGGATAGAAATAAAATACATTTTGAAGTAAAATGAATTAAGTTCAAAATAATATTCTATACTTTTAGCAGTTTTTCCTTAAAGGAAATGAGAAATTTGATTTGTTATCTGGAAACGTTTTTAGAAAGTATCTCCAAATATAAATGATTCTACCTACAAGAAGATGTAAATAAGGTAATGTATGTTTGCGTGAGCGTGTGGGTGTGTGCATGTTGGAATGAAAATGTATATATATATATATATATATATATATATATATAGATATATATATATATATACACACATACATGCATATAATCGATGAGTACGGACTTCACTTTTCCCCTCAATGTGCCAGAAGATGCTTTCGCATAAAGAAATATATCAGTTTAAAAGTATTTTAAATGCCTATATAATTAACATTTTATTTTTAAATTGGAATCATATAGTCTCCAGAATTTTCAAATGCCTTTTACTTTGAACAAGTTCGTCGAAGGGTTGATAATGTTGTTTAATTCTTGTAATTGCCGCATATGTATGATTGATATTTTAAGTCACTGAGAACACAAAGATAAATGAATGTAAGGGAGTTGATGGAAATAATAAACGAGTTCAAAGAGAGAGAACAAATATTTTTATGAGGACGGGCAGAGTTTGAAGTCCCAATATAGCGGACGAGCTGTCACTTGTCCCATGGCCTCTGTTTGTTGTGTTATTTGACTACTCTTGTCAGGAAACCATCTATACTGACTCTGCACGCTTCTCTCTTAAACAATACCTTTCATTCTCTTAACAGTCCGAATTCATGCCGACAAAAACTCACAGCTTCACACTCTCGATCAAATCTATCACTGCTTGATTACGAATATATGAAGCTTCTATTTAACACATTTTGATATGCATCCGTTATTTTAATTAAATACTCAGGCACAGAAGGTTCACTAGAAACTCGTATATTTTATCTAAATCTTTAGCTTGCCAGATCATGTAAAGTTACTCTGAATGGTCTCATAGGAGACCCACGTTCCTCAAATATCCTTATAAAAAGGGGAACCAGACGTTGGACTCATACCAAGTAAACTTACCGGAGTTTCACTGATGATGGAGAAGTACTCAACGAAAACACGTTTTGAAAGTATAAAAAAAGTTTCTATAAATGTCTATCACTATGCTGAATAAGTGTCCAACAGTATTGGTGAATAACATTCCTGTTTTAGAACCTAGTACATCTAGACCAGAATTCCAATGAGATTCTACACTAGTATTAATTAATCAATTCAATGCACAGAATGTATAGAGACGCTTTCATAACATCTCGATGCCACATTGAATGTATTTAGATAAATTAACGCAGTATTATTTGAGTCTTGTTTTATATTTAAACACATAAATATAATTTTTATTAATCTGTAGAATCTTTCACTTGTATTTTCGTGATCGTTTTTTTAATCAAGCTTATTAGTGAGTTGAAGGACTATTTTATTTTTTTAAAAATAACTAATGCTAGACTGCTAAGAGATAGTGGGATGTAAATTTTAAAACAGAAACTGCAAAAGAAAAGATGTATCGCAATGAAAAGAAATCATTTTTCTCTGTATTGAATTCTAAAAGATATTTGCATTTTTAAGTTTTGAATCCTACTCATGTAATATTAATAATTAGCTGATTTATCAAAAAACACTTATTTTAAATCTTGTATAGTTTTTATCTGATGTTCATTGTTGTTCTACATATTTTCTCATAACTCATATATTTAGCGAGTAATGAATTCATTCTTGTTTTCAGCCTACTTTTAGTCATCGGTTTTTTATATAGAAATAGAGAACACATGACGAGATGAGGTCATGTAGTCCTACTTTCCTAGGATTAATGATTCCGGAAGGTGGTAGTACAGTGGCAGTTATGGCTTTCATTGCTGACCGAATTTGGAATTAGTTCACCATGTACAGAAATTTCACATAAATAATTACCACATGTTTGAGAAGAGTGAATTGTCTGTTATTGCACATGTAACCGTAAATATCTACTTGTTTGTGTAGTGCTCTGTATGTTTTGAAGAGCATAACAATGTATGGGTATTTTGTACGTAATGAGCTTCAGATCGGCCATATTCCACTGGAGTTTGTTCATTGATATATAAACGAACTGTACATTAATTTCATTCGTTAATTAATGAGTATATATGTGAAACGATGTAACGTTTTTTATGAGGCAAGCAACAATTTTATGAGTGATCTAATTTAATTTATTAATTCTTATATTTAATGCATAAAATGATGTCCCCAGTTAACTAAATATACAGTTTCTATCAAAAGGTCAACACATAACAAAATCTTGAAATCAGGAAGATTTTATTATTTTCATTATTTGCACCATTTCTGCGTGGCGGGCTATTTAGTCACTGCTTGTTTACTCGTTCCAGCTTGAAAATTTCTTGATTTTTTTCGTAATAGCTGTCATATAAGGGACCAATAATGTTTACCACTGATTTAATTGAGCAAAAAAAAAATTGTCTTGAAAAATTTGTAGGTGACGAAATCACAAGAGTAGAAATCCGATTGTTACTATAGTATTATCCGTACGCAAAATAAAGAAACAAAAAAAGCAATGAAGGTAGTAGGGATCGTAGAGTCCATTTTGCCAAATATTGTGAACCAATAAAATTACTTGGGATGTTTAGTATTTATTAATAGTCTTGATAATAAAATATATCATTTCTGCTTACGCATATATTTGAGAATGATATTCGTAATATTTGGATAAGAGTGCTCATAAGAATTCGCGTTGACTGGAAGCATTCAATTTTATATGAAGATAATTGATATTATGCAATGTTGAATTATAACGGTTAAACTTCTTTATATTACCCCATAACCACACAAGTAATATCGGCGGGTCAAAAATAAATCCGTTACAATTTGAATCCTTTTCTTTTGATTGCATACGACTTTGATTTCTGTATACTCTATATGTACTGTAAGCACATAATTTCTCTGTACTTTACCTAAAAAGAACATTTTGGGAACCTGGTTGGATACAATCCTGCCAATTCAACATCTTAGTTTTCTAATATTCGTGGTATAAGCTGTGGAGTAATAAGAAGAAAGTTAAATTAGTATTGACACTGAATATTGAATTACTTTCAGGGAAATTAAGAAAAGTGGGGATATGGAAATAATTAAATCCTTCTTCAGAATATATAAGTGAAGTTGACAGTTAGGCCTTACTCAAACCTCTAGCTTGTCACTTACCGCCAACTGAAACAATTAATGTGTTCCTAGAAAACCTTCGGTTGTCAATTGTAAAAGAGCATATTATACCCCACATATTGACAAAATCCATTTTCTAAATAAATATGCTCAACACATTCACAATTTGCATGACGCATTCTCATAGAACAATTATGTATTTAATTTTGGAACAAAAAGTGGGAAGTCAGAATTTTGAAGTTCATAATTTTAAGTAAACTCATTTTTTCGATTTTTGCGACGAAACTAATATAAACGAAGATACTGGCGACCTTAAGTTTTGACACCCAACTAAACCCACGCTCCTATTTGTGTTAGTTAAGTATAAAATTGCCCATGTAGAGTATATTCATATCCTAGATAAATAAAAAATATGGCCAACTTCTATCTAGTCGAACTTGTTATGGAAGACAAACAAATTCTATTTAGAAATCAAAATTTTGAAATTCATAAATTTCAATATTATTTTAGGGTAGAAATTTGTATTCTAAACGCAACTTGCTTTTTAGATTTTTTCGATGAAACGAGTTTTAATGAGGATTGACGAATATGTTTTTTGACGCCCCGCTCCCGATTCTTGCCCAACCTGTAGCTTAAAAACATTTTGGACAGCTGGTTGGGTACAGTTCTGCCAAACAAACACCGCAGACATCCATCGTAATTGTATACTGATCAGCTGTTAACTGTATTGTGAGGTTATTTTCAATACTTTCATTATTATCATTATTTATTAAGGTCCACATCTTGCAACTCAGGCTAAATTGGGACGGGTTATCTACAGGTTAAACCTTTTCTAGCCAGGGTGGGACATAGGATGTTATTTAATGAATTCCGTTACTAAATAATTTCCTTTCCCCAGACAAGAACTCGCCAGTCTAGGTTTACTTTCATACTACCGTAATTATGAAGTAAAAATTCAAGATCAGAGATGATTTTCAAAATCAAGAATCGTAGAAGACTAAAATGATTAATTGAAGGAGGGTATTTCCGGTTGATAACAAATTATATCACTTTTGAGTATGCAGGATTAAATATACACTAAACTTAAAAACTATAACGTATATCGGCAAATGTTTATTGTAGATTATTTCTATATATTTTTTTGTATAAACTGTTAATTTATACGAAGAAAGTTTAATTATTATTGACACTGAATATTGAATTACTTCCAGGACATTTCAGAAAAGTGAGGATATAGAATTAATTAAATCCTTTTTGAGAAGATATAGGTGAAGTTGACAGGTAGGCACTATATCAAACCTCTGGCTTGTCTCCTACCGTCAACTCTAATTACTCACCCTTCAGAGTTTGGCTCTTTTTATTTTTCTCTATTGTTTCACTTTGGTCAGAGGATTCCACCCAATTGTTCAATTTCAGTCACTCTTCAGAGAGCTCATATTTATTTATTTTTTTTAATACGCATGTTTTTCTCTTCATGATTTTCGAATACTCTTGACAACCTTAAAACATATCCATTGTTAATCAAGAGCACTGAGATATATATTTTCAAGAAGCCCATAATAACGGCAGCGTTTTATGTCTTGTCTAACCACTGGAAATTAAATATGATTAAATAATTCAGTATATTGAAGTGCTCAGTTTGGCAATGTACATGATTAATAAAGTAACCTAAATCTTTTGTTTGCCACTAGTGTTTTAGTTATGATTCAATTGCTAGGAAGAGCAGATGCCTTACTTACAGCCCCTTTCCTGGCAGCTAGCAAACCCCTTTCCTGAAATAGATATCCCATAATGTAAATAAATGCCTCCAAAACATAATTGACATACTAAATATGGACGTACTGTCATATCTTAAGTAAGACCGTAGTATCTTTGAAGAAACTTTTCCAAAAACCCCGTCAACAGTACAACCTCCAGGGAAATCAACTTAATCGTAGAGACACGTGGGCCACATTGCTTAGTAGTACTGGTGAGAATCCGACGGCAAAGACGGGCAAAGCGACATGAGGTTTACATTCAGTGTGTGTGTGTGTGTGTGTGTGAGAGAGAGAGAGAGAGAGAGAGAGAGAGAGAGAGAGAGAGAGAGAGAGAGAGAGAGTGAGAGAGAGCGAGAGAGAGAGAGCGAGAGTGAGAGAGAGAGAGAGAGAGAATGTGTGAGAGAGACAGAGAAAGAGAGAGTGGAAATAGGATTCTAAGGATTTCTGAGGCAGGCATTCCTGGCTGTTGGCAGTAGAATAGGATGGGGAGGGCTGCTGGATTTGTAAATCAGCCTAGCCTCTGTTCTGCAACAGGCTACGACAGCATAGTTAATCAACTCCTCAAATTACAACAACAACTTATTTTATCTTATTAAATAATAATAATGTTAAATTTAATGATTCTCCTGTATGCTGACTTTGCTTTCCTTATTTAAGGAAAATTATTTTATTGAGGTTCTGCGAATGACGCGATTTTAGAAGCATTTCTTCAAATACCAATTGACCTAGGATATGGCAAAAAAGAGTTGGAGATTTATATGTGTGTCTATATATATATATATAAAACAAACAAATTAAGCTGCCAATTTTTTGGGGGTATCTATCAAGGTCAGCCTCCTTATCTGCTTTATTTAAGGTAATTATTTCCATTTTGAGTTTTATATAAATATCTTTTTTTGTTCTGGACGTTGCTAAGGAAGCAGCTTAAGTTAAACTTTATTATTGTATAAATGGTAATTCACTATTCTGATGGAAGCTTTTAGAATATTAGTTGCGATATATATATATATATATATATATATATATATATATATATATATATATACATTTATATAGGTGATACTTTTTTATCAAGGTTTTATTAGTAAAGACATCGTACCCGCGGATGTGGATTCGTGAGATTCATTATGATTAAAGTCATAACTTAAGTAGTTAAACTGAACCTCAAGACTAACTATTTACTTATTAGCAGATTTCCCTTAAGGGAAATCAGCTATTGAGGTCGTACTCATGACGCGATTTTCGAAAATTTTCTTCAAATGTCCATCGATCCTACCCAGGAGATGACGAAAATGAGGTCCGTTCAAAATTATATATATATATCTATATATATATATATTTGTCTGTTAACGGTCTAGCGGTCGCAATTTTTGTTTTATCGTTACGAAACTCGATATTTAACCGTTTTATGTAAAAAGACAGATTAAGTTCGTTAATGGCTGAAATCGGACCAGAGGGAGGGGGGGTTTAGAGGAGAGGGATTTTCGAAAATTCAAAATATCTCCGTTATTATGCATCGGATCGAAAAATTGTATAGAATCAATCTTATTGCAAATTAAATTTACTATAAATATTGTTGTATACATTTATTCTCTATCTTTAATATTAACCGAGATATTTGCATTTTTATGAAGTCTGTGGTGGGGTATAGTTCGGATTATGTCGGCCATCTTCGTCATTTCTCGGCTCAGGCGGAGCTTCTTCTAACCTGGCGTTTTTAACCTTACCTTACCTTCTTACTTTGTGAGATTTATGCAAATACGTTTTGTTCATCCGCCCCCCCCCCCTTCTTTAGTTCCCTTCTGAAATTTGAGTTATTAAAATATAAATTATTCTTACAATTCAGAAGCCGTTTCAGTTGGGAATTTATTTTAATTAACTGAAAGATTTCTCTATATCTAATCACGGTGGTATTGTGTTACCAGTATGCAGATTTCTCTATTGTAAAACTACACAGGGGAAATCTGCTTAGTTTACGAAGCCCCTGCGTGACGGACTTTTATACATTTTGAGTCGTCGAGACAAGCAGCAGCTATCATGTTTCAAAATTTTTAAATCTTAAATTTTTTTAATTTTTAGGTTGTATTTAAAAGTTAATCAAAGCTATTAAAGATACAGAATCATTCAAAAAGAATGAACTGATTTCAAAGCTTTATGGTGCTTTACACCAGCATCGCAGCAGAACACGTTGTGATGCGATGCTGGAAATGGAACATGATGATGATGATGACACCATAAAACTTCAACACCGGTTAAATACATGTGTCTTTATTGCAATCTTGTATTACAGTCTGCTAATAAGATATAGCTTAATGAATTCGGTTCATATTTTTTTAAAGACCCTGTATATTAACTAGCAGTTTCAGTAAAATAGAATAGTGTAACTATCTAAACAAATAAGGATATAACAAAAGAGGTTTTTTTTTTTTTTTTGGAATGACGCAATGCAAAGGGTAATGCCGACGGTTTGACTATGAATTTCTATTATATTGCAATATTTTGTTACGTTGGAACGTTTTTTTTTTTCATAAATTAC
The DNA here is from genome assembly GCA_019009955.1 of Riptortus pedestris. Taxonomy (NCBI): domain Eukaryota; kingdom Metazoa; phylum Arthropoda; class Insecta; order Hemiptera; family Alydidae; genus Riptortus; species Riptortus pedestris. The sequence continues at coordinate 178,053,888 of CM032228.1, forward strand.
GAATTATTTTCTCAATCATTTGAAAACAAAAAAGATTGTAAAAAAATGGGAATTTTTTAATATTTCATAGTCATCTCGAAATAAAACACTAGAATTATTCATGTGCATTATGATCTCTAAAAGTGAAGTATGTCCCTCTCAGAAAAGGTACAAAAGAAATGCTATAAATCTTATCGGAAAAGATCAATCGCCTTCCCCCTGGGGATAAAGTTTTTACACTCCGGGAAAGCTGCTCAAAAAGGATAATGAAAAATTCAATTCTCCTCCATTCTCGGTGAAACCTTGGGAAAGTATTATATTTTCACGTCTCCAAAAAAGAAAGTGAGCCCTTCTTTTAAGAAAGAATGGCTGTCAGTAAATAATTGATCAATCCCTTTAGGCATTTGTCATGTTTCTAACTTATATGGTTCTTTTGCTAACACCCTTACAGGGTTTATGCTTCAAATATACATGCAGTCCGCTATAATTTATTTCTTATGATACCTTCCTTTCCTTTCCATCCCATACAAGAACGAGATTTATCGTTTAGATTGGATTGACGTTAGTATTTATTTACTCCTTCCATTTCAGCTAGCAAGGGAATGCTATTGGGACTCACCATAAACGGAAGGAACAACGCTTTGATTTGATTCACTGCATTCCATACGGTTTTATATATCTACACATGTATATATTATATCACTGACTCTGTGCAATGGTAAATTATTATTTTGCAATTATTATAAATTACTCGTAACCTAATTGCATTTCTATCGACTTATTTAAAAGAACACTTTTGGCTGGGCTCCACTTAAAATTTTAATTATTTTATCCCATCCAAGAGTTCTTAAAATTCAATTCTGATTATGGAATCAATTGAATATATCAGCCAATGAAACATAAATCCTGAAATAGAAACAAAATTTCTATTAATGTATATTTGAGTAACTCATAAATGTGGTGAAAACAGGTATGAAAAAAAAAATCAGTCGGCGTCCCCAATTAATTATTCTGCAAATATCCTTTTGGTACTCAAAATAAATTAAGAATTTCTTAAACAAACAGACAAATCATACATAGAAATAATTTTTCTTGAAAGCTTCACTGGGTAAATGTGCTTGTGCAGTAGTTGGGCTATTTTCTCAAGTATTGCGGATATTCGTAGTGGTTCATACTGAGTGCTTCATCCTAGCCTTGGTAGTCAGAGGGGTGCAGCACAATTAATGCCTTTTTAGTGGGCGGTTTATATAATGTAAAATAATAAAACAAGAAAATTATAAGTTCACTATAATTTCTAAAAAAAAATGTACAACTGGTCGAAAAATAAAAGGATGGAGAACACAAAATACAATAAATAATAACAACAGACGGTTCGAAGCAGAGTTCACACAAATGCAACAAAGCACTAATAAACACAACTGCGAGGTTACGCCATTAATTTTCACACTGAAGTAAAATAAGTAACTGTGAGGTTGCTCGCAGTGTACCCATTTTTAGCAGATTTCCCTTAGGGGAAATCAGCTATTGAGGTCGTACTCATGACGCGAGTTTCGAAAAATTTCTTCAAATGTCCATCGATCCTACCCAGGAGATGACGAAAATGAGGTCCGTTCAAAATTTTATATATATATCTATATATATATATATATATATATATATCTCTATATATCTATATATATATATATATATATATATATAATATATATATATATATATATATATATATTTGTCTGTTAACGCTCTAGCGGTCGCAATTTTTGTTTGATCGTTACCAAACTCGGAATTTAATCGTTTTATGTAAAAAGAAAGATCAAGTTCGTTAATGGCTGAAATCGGTCCAGTGGGAGGGGGGGTTTAGAGGGGGGATTTTCGGAAAATTCGAAATATCTCCGTTATTATGCGTCGGATCGAAAAATTGTATAGAATCAATCTTATTACAAAATTAAATTTACTATAAATATTGTTCTATATATTTATACCCTATCTTGAATATTAACCGAGATATTTGCATTTTTATTAAATTTGGGCCGGTAACGGATTTTTGAGTTTCCCGCCAAAACCTAGTTCGGCCCTTTGCCGTAAGTGTTGGGCTCTTGTATGGAGATTTCTCTATTGTATTACTTCACGTGGGAAATCTGCTTAGTTTACGCAGCCCCTGCGTGACGGACTTTTTAAATTAGAGTTGAATTGAGATTATTTTAGTTAAAAATTTTTATGGCAAGACTGTCACTGAAACCAGGTGGCATCTAGTAGGGGTTAGGTTAAGAGTAGCTATAGAGCAGGCCAAGCCTTCTACAAAGTTGCCGAGAGGAAGACATCTAACCAAAACTGACTACTTTTGGCGTAAAGGCCACTGCAGGAATACTTCTGTCTTTCTATGGCTATTGCTTTACAAAAACGATTAACTATCTTAAACATATGGTTTTTTTATGTCTATGATTTTATAATTATTCAGTTAAATATTGAACTTTTTGTATGAGTCACTTGATGACAATGAAGCAAAGTCTGTCTTGTTTCGCAGAAACAATATTTTCAATGTTATTATAATTGTGTCCTGCTATAATATTCTACGTCTTATTTATATGCAATTATAGTAAAAATTCAACGCAGTCTTACTTGTAGAGTTTTCCCAATAGCTTCTAGTAATCTACATGTCGTCATATTAAGTCAACAGCTTTAGGTTGCTAAAATAAAATAAAAATACATTAAATTTTTCAAGATAAATATGTTTTTCAATGTTAAACTGACATCCAACATATTATGAAACAAATCCATCAAATTGACTTCCATTAATAATTTTTTATTAAATATAAATTGCGTACTATGTAATTTTGGTTATACTATCTGACTGATAGCTAATACTAAAATTATCCTTTGTGTGTAATCGGCTAATCTGCCGATTAAAATCTCTTTTGTTTTTTTTTTAACTATTAACGATCTGAAAAGCATTCCGTAACACCATCAGTAACTAAAGGCCTCCTGTAAAAAATTATTTTGGTTGGTTTTATAACATTTTTGTTATAACAATGGATACGATTTCATTCTTTAAATCCTCTCACTGAATCCCTTATTCCTTTTCTGAATACTTACTAATGAACATGATCTACAGCGATGTTTGAAACTTAAATATGGCGTAGCTGAAATAAATATTTTCCAGGCAAGAACGTAAAATCTTATTTGATGACGTTATCACACAACGTAGTTGCACCTACCTCACACAATTAAGGCCCATTGAAAGCAATATTTAGTATTTAACCTTGGAATAACACGATTAGACGTGGAATAAGAACTTGCTTATTGTTATAGGGGAGGGTGTTTATTGAAGGGTGAAAATTATCAAATGCATATATCTCGGTAAGCATTCAAGATAGAGGAAAATCTATAGAATATCATTAATAGAAAATTAAATTTACAAACAAGATTCACTATATCCAGGCTCATGATAACGAAGATATTTCGTAATTTTTTGTAATTTCGATCTCCCTCCCCCTAAACCCCCCTCCCACCAGTCTAATTTTACATGAAATCCTTATATATTATGTTCGGTAATGATCAAACTTATTATATACTTATCAAAGATATTATATACTTAGGACAACTTATAAGTACAAGGGGACAGCTGACGGCTTTCTTAAGAAATAGAATGCTTTACAAGTGTAAGGCAGAAAATAAACTAAAAAAGAAACTTTGGAATTCCACAGTATTACCATTACTGACATATGGGTGCGAAACCTGGAGACTGAAAAGAAAAGTTATAGAAAAGATGCGAACAACACAACCAAGTATGGAACGATACATGCTCAGCAGTAGTAAAAAAGGACACAGAACGAAGGGCTGGATAAGAATAAGGACTGACCTGGAAGACATTGCCAAATGTTTCTTTCTAAGGAAATGGAAATGGACAGAACATATGATAAGAAGACATAAAGATAGTTGGACCAGGAAGAAGATAGACTGGTCACCTAGAGAATATAAAAGAAGCAGAGGCAGACCAATGAAAAATTGGGATGAAGAGATGCGCCGCACTTGTGGTGGAGCAGCATGGACTAGAGTGGCTTACTATAGAGAGGAATGGAGCGTCTGCCACCGAATGCACACTACCAGCAATGGATCCAACAACTGTTAAAATAATATATATATAAGGGCATACTCGAACTCAAAAATCCTCAGCTGACGCTGATTTTGCTCAAACCTTCAGTAATGCCTGCATATAATACCTATATTTTCATTGTTATTTTCTATTTACAAAATATGTAAATATTAAGTGTATTTTTTTATAAATGAGCAAATAAAGTATTATTATTAATACTTAATGTAAAAAAAAATTGTCAATTCTGAAGTGCGAACAGAGAATTATTTATAATTATATATTATGGATGAACCTCATTTCCGTCATCCTCTAGATAACATCGATGATGGAGATTGTAGGTATTTTATCTTAAATCAAGTCATTATTAACGGCTTAAGGAATCTTCAAAAAAAGAGTTGATTTGGTTTTATACCACTCCAATAAATATGGTTTGATGACCAGTAACCGTATATATATATATATATATATATATATATAGATATATATATATATATATATATATATATATATAGATATAGGCAATGGAATTCTGGATGACCAATTTGAAATTCTAAGGTAGTAAGAGAGAGTAAGAAAATATAGAGAGGGGCGGTAGAAGTAAGGAGAGCAGGGGTGGTATTAATGAGTGGTTAGGGTAGCAGTAAATTAAAGGGAGGGTTGATAAGGGAGACCCCCCGTCAACCTGTCCCTAGAATTAAAGCTACCTTGTAACCCACTCTATTTCACTCCTCTAATCGTCTGCGGCCCATGCGTGACGTATACCAACATCAACATACAACAAGGCCCTTCCAGCTAACGTGTTAACGCCTCTTAATCTACGACTGCTCTCTTTGTGACTTTATATTCAAGAAATTCATCATTATTTCCTTATTCGAAGTATTGTGTTTTGAAATTCGTTGAACCCGTTTTGACTAGTTTTGGCTTGACGTCTGATTGGGCCTGTTGTAACTAAAAAAACGGCTAGCCTTAGAATGTTGATATTTCATATTTGGAATAGATGTAACCCCTAGTTTTTTACTGCATTTTAGCTGATTTCTATTAAGGTAAAACAGCTATTGAGGTTGTACTCATGAGTTGATTTTCTACATAAGCGACATTTGAAGATATTAACTATTTTTACATGAATATATAGAAACCTATTATCATGTCGAGAAAGGGGCATGATATTATGCCATTTAGAAATGACGTAAAATTGTCACCCAAACTTTATGAGTTCAAAATTCATTTACATTCTTAAATTACACGATGAAAAACCATATTTATAGAAACCAATTTAATGCGAAGGAGCCATGGAAGCTTATAGGAACCAAGGAGCCTCATAAGACACGCCCTGCTTCCTCCATTTTTTAGTTAAGTGCCTCTCCTCGCCAACCATCTTCTAAAAACGTTTTTATGTTTTTCTGTCGTTACAATAGTAATTATGCAGCATGTACGGTCAACTTTTATTTAATACTCATTTATGTAATATATTAACTAATAATATAGGCATTAACTGAATTCCCCTATCTAAAAACTCTATGAAATATATTAATGGAAAATTGGGGCTCCGGTAAGGCATGTGAGTTAAAGAGTTGCCTTTAATCTGACGTGGTAAACCTAGAGTGGCGAGTTCGATTCCCGCCTGGACAAAGGAATTTATTTAGCGACGGAATTCATTAAATAAAATCCTGAGTGCCACCCTGGCTAGAGAGGCGTGGTAACCTGTAGATACCCCGTCCCAATTAGCCTTAGTTGCAAAAAGTGGACGTTAATAAATAATAATAATAAATATAATAACAAGTATTATTCAAAAACTTTTATTTCCAGCATATAAGAGATTCATATACCCTATTTTCCCTTTATGTGCTTTCCTGTTAACCTTTCAGAAACTGTCTGTGAAACGTGTTCCAAATAGAACGGCAACGGTTATTAGTCGGCCAGCTATAGGTTTGCAACAACTAAACCCTCACAGTCTGGCCAAGCCACAAATAATTACTTTGGAGCTTCTTTTCTTCTGAATTCCTTTTTTGTGTAACCATGTAACCACTGTGAGTGTGGGGGGGGGAGATTTGGTTAGGGATAGCTTCGGTCCCTACTTTAACTCAGTTATTAAATGAATTTAAATTCAAGAAACTAAGAAAATTAATATGGATGATCAAGGCAAAAACAAGTTTAAAACATATCAAATAATTGTCATAAATCCTTGTTTATTAAATCTGTTATGCAATATATTGCAGATGAACAATTAAAATAAATTTACAAACTACTCTATTTCACATGAATAATTTTGGTGAAGATATATCACAAGAGAATAGAGTTAAAATACCTTTTAAACCTCAACTTATAGATTCCATTTCTGAACTATAAATGTGCTTATAAAAATACGTATTTAAGGAGAGCTCAGCTTTTGAACAGAATATATTCAGAAATGATCTTTCTGCAAGATAGAGACACCCCTTGATAACTAGTTCTATTTTCCCCAAATGGTAAAATCTAAATTGTGAATCCCTGACCAGTATATTTAAGATACTCCTTCAATAATACTCCAAATACATAGCGAGGATCTCAAGGTAAACTGCGGTAGGAACTTTGGGAAAAGCCAAAACTTTAGCCAGACATCTTCAACATTCGATAGGAGGGGAGGCGGTGTCGGTTTCCGATCCTCTATCTTTGTATTTCCAACCCCAGAGGCTTTGCTAAACCTGTAGTTCTTTCGTCGGTCGTAGAGTTCGCGTTCCATCCCTTGCTTCCTTGTTACAATTGCTTTTTATTCAATTAGTTTTTTTTTGTTTTATTTCTCGCAGATAGTTGGGAAAAGATAGTTCTAATATTTTCTCCTCCTAATAATATATATGTGGAGCATACCACATTACTTTTCCAAAAACATTAAATATTGCTAAATCCATGAATAATTTGTCAAAAAAAAAAAAAACATAATTGAATAGGTGCCAAATTATATTATATATTATTTATATAAATTAAATAACGTACTCGTCTGTTCGCTCAATGGCGGCTACAGATTTTTCCATATTGAAACCAAGTTTTATATTTACATTCTCGAGCAGAAAAGAGTGAATGACTTCGTTTACGGTCATGAGAATGGGAGGGGGACATTTTTTATATTCTGTCTGCTATTGGATTTACTTGTCTGCAGTTGTTCAATCTATTTTTTCTCTGACTTAAATATTGACCAGGATAATTATATTTTTTGTTTTAGTTTTAACTCTTCTATATAGTAAGCCACTACAACTACTGATTCGACATGCACTTAGAGCATCCGAGTCACTGAATATCACATGCCCAGTTCAGTTTTGTTATATGAGCTACTTATTAAAGGAGAAATCGAGTATATATTGTCTCATGTCACATATGTGTCGAGCATGTGGATAATCTGTATAGTTTAAGCAGCCATTGCCGATGGAAGTTTTAACTACCTGTCAGCTAACTCTACACAGACAATGATTTTTACACAGGCTTGTTTTATTTATTATTTTTAGGCGGTGTCAGATCGTAGACAGCGGATTAAGATCTATGAGTTGCATCTAAAATATATTTAATAATTCTAGAAACCTGAGAAAATTCGCTAATGGCGCTACTCTATGTACATTAGGTGAATTTGGTTTATAATTAGTTGGGAGATTTAACTAATAATAAACATTCAGGAACCTTTAAAGAAATAGACTTACGTGCCAAATCAAACTAGTGTAAATGAAGGCTATTGTTCACTCTAGAATACTTTGTCTGTAATATTCCCATGTGATATATTCGATCGGTAGGTTGTGAGATACTTGAAAATAATTGAAATATCTTTGTTCAACCATACTGATATTGACTAAAGTTGCTGGTTATTACTCTGCTTCCTTTATAGATAGAGGATAATCTATATAAAATCTCAAAACTCTCGCCCAGTAAATGTTTTCTTTAGGATTAACGTTTAAGTTTGCCTAAGAAAGAGTTATTTTTAATAAACCAGGGTACTGTACCACGAGTCTTCGCTGACAGGCTACACACATCTATTCAGAGGTCTAGGAAGAGGAGGTAAACAAATAAATACCCATAACATTCTTAATATTAGAAATATGAAAACAATACATAGAATATTTATTACAGAGAATTTAATTTGTAACAATATAGTTTTAATAGTACATTTTAGATTTGACTCGTATTAACAGAGTTATTTTGAATTCTCGAACTCCCTCCTCCTACTATGTGGATGTCAGACATTCAACTCTAGTTTTACCTTGACATCGAGTTAAGTCATGATAATCAACAATTCAAACTGTTTAAGCGTTTATACATGGTGTAGACTGAAACCGGAAGTAATTAGAAACTTTGTTTGGCCATCGTTGTCGGTTGAAATAAGAATGTTTTCCTGGGAATCTCTAATTAAGATTATTCTAATCCCCACTCACATCAATATTGGAGAAGCATAATATAGCCTAGGTTGACAAAATTCGTTCACTGACTAAATATGAAATATATATTCATAATGATTTATGGATATACAAAAAATTCCAAAGTTTCTTTGAGCATTCCTTATGTACACTATTTGACCACCAAAAGTTGGAATTTAGCATTTAAAATTCATAAAGATTAATAACGTTCTAGGAGAGTAAAATAAATTCTAAACACAATTTTTTCTTTATATTTTTCCCAATAAAATCAATGTTAACTAAGATTTTGATGAACAGAAGTTTTGACTTCAAAGAACCCCCCCCCCTTCCTTTATATCGATAGCAGTGAAGTATTAAATAGCTCGAATTGACAATAATAATATCCTAGATATTCAGAACAATTCCCAATTCTATCTAAGCAACACTCTTGGAACAATAATGAATTCTATTTATTATAGGAATATGTGTGTGTACCCGTGTGTGTGTGTTTGTATTAGCTCATTTTAGCCATCTCCTAAAATAGGATACATGTTACTATATGTTAATGTTAATAAATGTTTCAAATATGACGTCACGAGTAAAAACTCAGTAGCTGATTTCCCTTTAGAGATAGTCTGCTAAAAGTGACTCTAATAGCTCTCTAAGTGGTCAAAAAGATGAATGAACACAAGTTGATGTACAAAGTGAAAACTGTAACATTGACATTAGAATGCGTAGATTCGCTTCAGGTTTTTAATCCAGAGATAAAGAACAGAGCTTCTCCTGTGAATTGGAATTGTTACTAAAACGAAATCGTTCTATTTTGTCATCCTTGATGTCTATATTTGGTTGAGTATTCTAAAAGAATTCCACGTCTGCTGGAGTTAGTACATTTAAATCCTTATTGTTTAAGAGTAGAAGAGTACTAGAACTAAACAAATAGAGAGAATAATTGACGTTGCCTAATTCGACGTGTGAGAGTATTTGTTAAAGACTAAAGCTGTAGCATCTCTAAATAGAGCCGTAGACGGAGACACTGTTTGCTCTAGTATTTAGGGATGGCGGTGGCTGGATTATTAAGAGGTGCTATGCTCAAGAGCTCCTTTCATCTCTATCACCATCTTCTTAATATTCCTCATTCACTCAAATCTACTCTTCTTTCCCATTAATGATTTGGTTTAAATTTAAATATGTTTCTCATTTTACATTGCTTCAACATCGTTATCGAGACTCACCACATTTATATCTAGACAATAATCATCATAATATTAATCGCAGTAAGTAGCATTTCTAGGTACAGTAAAAAAGTATTATTTTCGGTTATCCTAACAGATTTCTCACGTAATTCCCAATAACGTATACACTAATAATCTCTATTTTATGAAAATTTGAAGCGAAAACTCTAAATTCACATAAATCTACTCGAATTGTCAATGCTAAAACTATATTTTAAACTCGATTTGTTCTTAATTTCTTCAATAAATCCTATATCAAATGGTGTGACATTTAACCACATGCTGTGACATGTGCTGTCATGTATACACCTATTTACCGTAAATGGTACAAAAAAGGGATGTTGACAGTATTCAATCCTTTAATATATATATTTCAAGACTTTTTAATGTAAATGTCATTACATTTTGTACTATTAAAATTGTATTTTAAAAAACTTAAACCAACAATCACTTTTTTCAACTATTTTCATAAGATAATAGGGACATGATAAAATATCTAACAAAGGAAAGAAATCTTTCAGTTTAAGAGTAAACCTATTTACGTATTCAAAATCCATAATAGTACGGCAGAAACATATAGTAGAAAACGGTGCTTAATAATGGAAATATTTCATATTAAATATTAAACTAATAATTTGAGCAAAAATCTCATGCTACACAGAACATTCCAACCGTTCAGTGCAAACACACAGATTTCTTAAGAAGGGGACAACAGGAAAATAAATATCTTTTTCGCAGTTATATTATTCGACTTGCAAGTGTTGAGTTAAGTCTCTGATATAAAATATAGAAATAAAAATGGTCACTCTATTTCAATATTATATGTTAAATTTAATTACTGGTGCTTTCGAGAAATAGTATAAGTGGATTGTTCAATAACCTATTAAAGGTTGTCTGCTAATTATAGAAGCCAATGATAGAGTCAAAATGTTAACAGCTGTTCTTGGTTACACATGGAATATAGCAACTGTTACAACTTTGCCAATCCGTCCTGCTGTAACAGCAATCATACCTGATTGAGTATAGGAAACTCTAACAGGTATCATTCTATTTATCCAAGCCAAAGTCAAAAACTGTCAATTTGACATGATTATTTTTTTCTGTTAAGAGTGATCTGTGAATGTGGGACAATAAAAACTAGCTCAATTTATCTTCTTGATATGTTGGAATCGTGAACTCATCATGCATTTGCAATTAACACTAAGATTTATTTTTTTTAGATTGTTTTTATATAATGTGATTAAAACTTATAATCCTCATACATACCAATATAAAATATTCTATATTGGTATTCTGGCAGGTGGAAGTGACTTCTATTGTAGGTAGAGGAAAAAATGGCCACACTTCCACTGTAACAATTTGTTAAAATGACAGGCACTTTCGGTGCATTGCATCATCAGTGTCGTGTAACTGTGTACCATTATTGATGCCTGGTAGAGCTTGCCGAGCTTCCATATTCTAATTTGGTATTCTGGCAAGAGGAAGTGACTTCTATTGTAAGTAGAGGGAAAGGTAGAAAAGCCCTATGTCACTTTAATAAATTATTACAGTGAAATGTGGCCATTTTTTCTTCTGCCTACAATACCATAAATTATTTACATGTTAACGATTTTTTTATTACTATTTTGCCCATGTGATCAAGAGGAATATTTATTTATTATTAAAGACCCAATGAGGACTGTCTATATTAGTGAAAAATACATAAATGAAACCCAGGGTCAGGCTAGTTCTTTTGGAATATTTACGGTAGAGTTTGATAATCAGATTAAAGGAAAGGTATTAAAAAGCGGTATAGATACAAAACTGAAAAGAGAGTCCTGAGCCTATATAGTGGTGTGCAGTAGTAAAAGCTATGAGTTAGTGGGGCAATAAATAAATAGGGCAGGCAAGTTGGGCTGGACGAATTGGCGGGCAAAGGGAACGGAGCTTCCCCCTGAATTATTCATTGCCAGACCAGATTCCTTATACAGATTAGCTAGACACACAATCTACGCTACTGTCCAGACCCTTAGCTCCCTCTACCTGTAATTCACCTAAAGGCACAATCCCACCATATATATTTTATTCATTCTATATTTTGGCCAAATATATCTGACCTTCCGATAATGGCATGCCTTTTAACATTTCATGCACATTGGCCAGATATATATATATATATATATATATATATATATATATATATATATATATACTGATATTTATGTTTTTGTAAAATAATAGTAAAATTTAAAAGAATTATTAAATATTTGAGAAAAATTAGGGTGATTCAACTATATACATATATATATATATATATATATATATATATATATATATACACGTCTTCATTGCTTTAGTGGTCTATTTGTTTTTGGTTTTTTTATTTACCAAACTTGACATCAACAAATTTAATGAAAAGTTACATATCCCGCAACCATCACCCTACAGCATTCAAAATAAGTGAAACTTCTAATTTTTATTTTCGGCTGGTGGTGAGGTTGATGAATCAGAAGGACATTTGTGACTACTCACAAGTTATTTTTACAATTTTTAACGCATTCGGTGATTTCATTCTCATCCTCAGAGCAAAGGGCGTGCCTATAGAGATGCTACTGGGCTGAACTCTGCAGATGCACTCTGAGGATGGGAATGCAATACTCGAAAGCTCTAAGCGATTGTAAAAATAAATTGCGAGGAGCGACAAAAGCCTTTCTGAATAACGTGAATCTTCTGAGATTAGAAGCTCCATTTTATTTGTAGTCAGGTCATGAAGACATACGACTAAGTGAAACTACGTAGATTGAGGCAATAGACTCGAATGTGACCAGCATGATGAAATTTCAAGACTTACACAATGCTTCATCATAGATGCATGGCTAACCAACTAGACCAATTTTAAAGAGTATATGAGAGTGACCATAATGTTTGTGAAACTCAAGGACAGAGGAAGACTTAATAATTGAATGAATTAACCAGAGGAACTAAACGCAAACATACATGTAATGCCAAATGTAGTTAGATCTGTGTGGTAAACTTGTTTCCTAAGCTGACAGTAGCTCAATATCGATAAAAGAACTTTCACTAAGCTTTACGAAAACAATTAGAAAATCATAGCCAATAACTTACTATCATATTTTTATTATTATTATTCACGTCCTCTTTATGCTGTTATGGCTAATGCGGAGGGGTTATCTACAGGTAACCACCCTTTTCTAGCCAGGGTGGGCCCAAGGAGTTTATTTAATGAGTCCGTCACTAAATAAATGTCTACTGCCCAGGGAGGGAATTGAACCTGCCACTCTATGTCTACCCCGCGAGACGTAGGTCTTAATTCACACAGCCAACCTGAGCCCCTATCATATAAGCAGATTTCCCTTGAGGGAAATCAGCTATTGAGGTCGTACTCATGACGCGATTTTCGAAAATTTTCTTCAAATGTCCATCGATCCTACCCAGGAGATGACGAAAATGAGGTCTGTTGAAAATTATATATATATATATATATATATATATATATATATATATATATATATATATATATATATATATATATATATATATATGTATATTGTCTGTTAACGCTCTAGCGGTCGCAACCTTTGTTTGATCGTTACCAAACTCGATATTTAAACGTTTTATGTAAAAAGAAAGATCAAGTTCGTTAATATCTGAAATCGGACCAGTGGGAGGGGGGGGGGGTTAGAAAGGGGATTTTGAAAAATTCAAAATATCTCCGTTATTATGCGTCGGATGGAAAAGGTGTATAGAATCAATCTTATTAGAAATTAAATTTACTATAAATATTGTTCTATACGTTTATTCTCTATCTTGAATAATAACCGAGATACTTGCATTTTTATGAAATGAGGAAATATAGCGAACGATTTAGTTTCCCGTCAAAAGCTAGTTCGGCCCTTTGTCGTAACTGTTCGGCTCTCGTATTTCTCTATTGTTTAACTTCACGTGGGAAATCTGCTTAGTTTACGCAGCCCCTGCGTGACGGACTTTTTTTATACCTGCACGAAATTCGTACTTACCACAAAATGTATCTTTCGTATTAAGTCTATGGCGTAAAACTAAATTTCAGATTATATTCATTAATTACCTTAAACATCACATGACAAATTCATTTCAGTATTAATACTATTGGCTTCAACGCGTTCGACGTTTATTAGTTTCTTCCAAATATGAAATAGACTGGCTACTGTCTTGCTCAATCTCACTAATGACAAGACTTATTTACACTTAAGCTAACAATATGAGTATTACAAATGTTGTATATCACAATTCTCTGTGCCTCTGAATATTTATTATTTATTTTTTCATCAGTTTAGGCTTATAATCGTATTATATAAAAACCTACGAATCGCCTACCATGAAAGTATATGACAAATAAATAAAAAATACATATCGAGTTCGTTTAATCGCATTAGAGAAGGGATTAAAGGTGAAATCCCCAATACAAACAATGTTAGACGGTCAATTTACGTTGTATAATCAATTTTGTTGACAATATACTGTCAACTGTTTTATTGTACATTCTGCTCTGTCAATTCTAACTTTTTTATTGTACATTCTGTTCTGTAAATTCAACATTGGCAGAGCCATTTGTATTTTTTCATTTCCAGCCCTTAGTAAACCCGCACCCCTACCAACTAACTAAACATACAATATTCTGCTTTTGTGTCAAGTTTTACTTTCATAGGATTCATAGAAATAGAGCAATAGAACTTTTTGCGCGTAGGTAACATCATCTCTCCAGCTCCGACACACTACGTGTCATTCCTGTACGTGGGTAATCTTCTTAATTTATGCAGCCACGCGAAGGACTTTTTTTTCTATGGCTTTCGTTCTTACTATTTCAGCATCTGTATTATTTTCTTGTTCACCAACGACGTTGTCCACTCTTCCAAATACTCCCAGATTGTCTTTTTCCGTCACTATTGAGATTGTCGCCGTTGGTAGAGGACAGAGTTTCTCAGCTACATCTTCTCGTGAAGGAAGCACTGTATTTGTTTCTACTGTTACTGAGATTAAGGTCCTTAATTATTCATCTGATACAGCTACAATTGAACTAGAGTCAATATAATTAATTAAAGCCTACCAGTTGTAACCACACAATTGAAATAAATAAATTATAAAACAGTACTATGAGCTGTAGCTAGCAGGCCGAATGGACTGCTAATCCTATTATGACATGAAAGTAACTACTGATCTTTTTCATGGGAGTAATTCATTTTAAGAATGAGTTTTATCAAAAAGAATAGTGTACTTTTAGAAAGCATATATAAAATTAATGGCACAAAGTATTTTTTTTTTCTTATTTGACAGTCTTTTTGGCCTATGGTTTCTTTTTTTTTCTTTACGACGGAAAGTCAAAAACTTTTACTCTTTCCACAAGTTACGTTAGCATTGAGCCAAGAAAGTCAAACTTTTTTATTAATTACCAACTTCCCAACTCTCGTAAGAAATGTAAAAATTAAAGGAAAAATTTCTCTGGTTTTATTAAAAATATTCTACATTTTTAAATATTACTGTTTCATCTACCCGACACACCTGCTGATGATCCACTCATTGTAAACCTAATCTGTTGGGCCATTTAACAGTATTGATAGGTATATTTATGAGTTGAAATGAATGCATATTGGATTCAATACTCCTTTAGGGTAACTTGCGTTGAGCACTGATTTATTCTCATCACTTATCACACTTTTAACGACAAATATTAAAGAAACCCTTGATTTAACTTTCACCCTAAACAAAGTAAATCTATTTATTTATTTTTTTGGATGGGAGATTGGGCTCTGTCTAACATTTCTTCTTTTTATTTTATTTATTCTATTTTAGTAAACCAAGAATGATGTTTCATTCTTGAATGTGTTGTCATAGATACTTAAGTTATATATCACCCGTTACAATAATTTGAAGTATACGACCATGTTTCATGTAACTTCATCATATTGTTAAGACATATGCATCCATTGGTCTACAAGAGGGATTTTTTTACTACTTGAAAATTACGTGTATTTAATGACGTATTTAAGAACAAAGAAAATGAAGGCCTCCCTGCAAAAGATTGGCGTAGCCTGAGCCAGGCGGGAATCTAGAACCATCTAGACGACGACACGACGCCGACCTAACAGATGGTGAGTTAGCGCCTGGAACCTACTAGAGCCTATAATAGATGTATAAAGACGTTCAGCTCGTTAGGCAGTTATTCAGTTTTTTTAATTGATCATCAGTTCGTTCAGTGCAGTTAGTGCCACCAAAATGGCTCAAATTATCAATGTTCTGTCAAGGTTGATCCTAATACAAATAAAATATTAAGGTATTTCTTACGCAAAAGATTGCTATTAGCTTCCTGTTAACACGCCAATGGTGAAGCTATATTTGTCAATTCGAACGGGAGCTCATTGCAGAGGCCATTGTGAACAAATACTGAAATATTAATATAGCATTGACTAGTTAATTACTCTCATATAGAATTACTTTAGAAAAGTAGTTGAAAGAATATTATATTCAAAAAATATTAATATTATGGGCATTTTTATTGGAAAATTCGTTTTATAACCATTACATCCAATGAATTGGAAAATAATATTGAACAGCAAAATAGTTTCCTTGATTGACAACAAAGAAATGCATTGATAAAAAAGAGAGCGACACAAAAAAAATAAATGTTTTGAAATAACTAGCCAATTAAGATACAAAGACTACCACTCCAGGGTCAGTTCATCAAGCTTTAGCCAGCCTTGCCGAGATATAAAATAAATTAACTAATAAGAATTATTGTCGTATTTTAAAAGAACAGAACGTATATTGATGTGGAATTTTCAGCGTTAGTTACAAATGGTGGTGTTACGGGAGAATATCCAAGTATAACTAACTACTGATCTTTGAACTGTTCATAAGAAAAACTTAATGTGGGCGTTTTAATTATTTGAAAACAAACATATTAAGTTTGACTGAAGTTAGAACTTATTTCCATACTGAGGTACTTCGGAATATCAAGGAAGACTTTTTGAGCAAAACAATAATACAGTAATGAAGTTTTTCATATATTTATGTATATATTTCATAGCTTGAAGACGTAGATATAAAATATATTAAAAAATACGGGTTTTATAAAGTCCGGATATTACCAAATAAAGATTCTTTATATGAGGATAATATCCTAAGATAAATAAAATTTTTGCATTATTATTTTATACATTTATTTTATGACATACTCAAAAGCCCTAGCATTTATTACGAAATCTTGCAAATGGAGCCCACTGAGCTGTCAAGTTTAGAATACTAAAGGAAATATTCTAATACTGTGAAATAGGGTTGTTTTTATTTTTACTTTTAATAATAATACAAATAATGTTTTATTAGCCCTGTGTAACTCCTGTAACCTGACCTGTCCTGCTCTTTTACTAGGGCTAACATCGTTTTAACACCTTCACTGCGGAGGTTTTATCAAAATATTCAACATGTTGTGGAAACTATTTATTTGTTTATTAGTCCATTTTTACTCTATTTTATACAGTTTTTAATGAAAATTGAATCCTTTATTGTTAAAAAATGCTGGACGGCGCTTTGTAGACAGCCTCACTAGCCAAGGACCGCTTATCACAGATGGGAAGAGTTATAAATAATTAGTTGGTCCAGTTAAACTGTGTAGACAAATTATTCTAGAAGTTCTTGTTTGTTGAGAGACAAATAACTTCTTTTCACTCTTTTTTTTTTTTGCTGCATGTGTCATCCCTAGGAAATACCTGAAATATTTGACCTATTGTTCTATGTGTGTGTGGGTGGACTTGAAATTCTCATGATGAACATTGCACTGCAAATGCCTTTATTATCTGTAATTTGGACGTAAATAAATTATGAAATGAGGCGTTTTGAAATAAAAAAAAAAAAAAAACCACAGAAGTTTTATTTTTAAAAAAAAATTCTTCTATGCCAAAAATATTACACTTAAAATATATTATAAAATTAAAATATTTGTAAATATGTAATAATGAAACAACATACTTTACACTATTGGGGATAACAGAATAATATAATAACAATAATAGAATCCATAATATAATGATTTACGCGTTTTTATGAAAATTTAATTAAATTAATAAATTTTTATAAACTCTAATTACACATAAATGTTTCCATCAAAATATATTCCAAAAATGAAAGTTGGCCAAAATTTATAAATTACAGTAATTAAAAAAAAATACTGTAATATTTAATTGAAAAGCCGGCAGTACTGATTTTAACTTACTGTTACTAAATGAATATCAAAAATTGTCTCATCAAGTATGTGTATTTTCTTGTTGTCACCACAGGTTGCACGAATCTGACACTGGTGCAGTGGCAAACAATGGAATGGTTTCATAGAGGATGGAGGCATCTCCAATGCAATTGGTCCGACAACATGTGGTCACCCGCAGTCCATGTTCATCGATGTTCATCTTCCCAGCATGATCCTCTGGCCTAAACGGGACTCAGTGTTCAGCAACTAATGATCAGGAATGGTCTGATGGCAGTGTGTTTTACTTTCTTAATACACGCTTTAGCCAAATCCGTCGATTCCAGAGCGTAGATTCCATGATTTAATAAAGCTCTCCCGATTAAAAACAGAATAAGAAATGCAAGTGTACTGAATACAAAATTGGGTCGCTACCACGAAAATTTGTAAGTCTTATGTCCGTTATGCGTTTGGTGAGGCAAAGGAATAATTACGTAAACACTTTAGCGAATAAACCCCAAAACACGAAGAGATTCCACCCACGAAGAATTACCAACAAGTCTTACGACATTCAGTTCGGCTGACTAGTGTGCTCTATGGGCTGTTCAACCAAAATATTTCTTTACATATTTTTATTGTATTTTAAAATTCGTCAATGGGAACTCATACTAAAATTTGAGAACGAAGTATCTCCAGCGGTGCTGGTGGTATTATATAATTCGTATTTTTATTATTACCCAAGTTACAT